>JACDOX010000047.1:4418468-4465310 GCA_014549065.1 Cardinalis cardinalis | reverse complement strand
GAATGAGAACCTTATTTACCCCCCAGATGCCCTGCAGCCCCAAGCTGGGGTGGCCAGACCCCCAMATCCTGCTCTGCTTTAACCAACCAGCAGCTCTGGCTGGCCCCAGTGCAGGACTGTCATGTGCTCCTTTGAACATTTGCTTTTCAATGACACAGACACACCAGAACTGGCCACAAACAAACACCCCACTCACCCAGCACTAAGGYCCATCACCTGATGATGCCAGTACTCTGAAAATAATGGAGGTGACAAATGGATGAAGCACCTGTGTGATTGGCACTACTGCCACCCCCTGCCACCACAAGASAGCCCCTGCCCGTGTCCCCAGCTTGGGAGAGACCAGGTGCCACTGTGGCAAACTGGGGACATTCAAAGGGCTCTGGTACAGTCGCTCATCTGCCCTCTGCACTTCACCTCCCCTCGGAGTCTTTGTCTCAGCCCATTTATTTATTGCACCTCATTGGCAAAAAAGAGAAAGACATCCCCTGGCCAGAGGGAAATGTCCCAATTAAAGAGCAAACGATGCAGTAAAACAGCAGAGCATTCTTGAGAGCCGTGGTAAAAGCGGCCACCTCTTGTCCTCAATTTATGCTGCTCCCATCACCCTGGGCATTATATTTGTGCTGACAAGGATCAGTTTAACCCCTGCCTGCAATCTAATAAAAAGCTGGCATGGTGCAAGCATGCATAATCTTTCTTCAGTGTCCTAGAATGGATGCAATAAAAAACTGCTGCTGCTGCTCGATGATCACAGCCACTGCCTGGAATAAATAACTCCCTGTCTGAAGCCAGCAGTGGGAAGGGCTTTGGATCAGAGGTTTTTCAGACCCTCATCCCTTTATAGAACTTTATAATCATGGGGTTGTTTAGGTCAGAAAACATCTCCTAAGATCATCAAGTCCAACAGTTCYGCCAGCACTGCCCAGTTCACCACTAAACCATGACCCATGAGCCACATCTGCACATCTTCTAAATCCCTCCAGTGACTCATCCTCCTCCCTGGTCAGCCTGTTCCAATGCTTGACAACCCTTTTGGCCATGAAATTGTTCCTAATATCCAATCTAGAACTCCCCCACACAGCTTGAGTTCACTTCCTCTTGTCCTGCCGCTCGTTACTTGRGAGAAGAGACCGACCCTCACCTGGCAGCAACATCTTTTCAGGGAGTTGTAGGGAACAGTAAGGACCTCCCTGAGTCTCCTTTCCTCTGGGCTGAGCACCCCAGGCCCWGCTTGGCGCCCCAGCACATCTGTGAGTGCACACGTGCCTGGTGGCAGTCAGTCACCCACCGCCCCTCAGTAGGTACCAGGGGAAAAGCAAAAGGAAAAGTCCCAAAGGCCTTGTGCCATCGACAAACAGCAGATTCTTGCCCCTCTCATAATTAATTGAGCAAGCCAGCACAGCAGAGCTGGGATTACGCTCTGCTACCCTTTGTAATGAAATCACTGCCTGGGCGCAAGAAACAAATTCAGCGATATGATACYAATAGGGTTAGAAATTTCCCATGCAAATATTAATAATTTATATCTACACGCCTTTTTTTTTTTTTTAATACTGCTTGCAGTCTGTAGCAAGGAAGTGCTGAGGTCTACCAGCCTCTTGTCTGGGCAAGGTGCAGGTGTTACCCAGCTGGAGACAGAGGCCCCCAACACGTTTTCACCAGGGGCTCAAATTAGCTTTTGGAAATCATGTCCTGGCCTATTTCAAAAAGGAGACAATGCTTAAACAGGAGCACTGCTTGCATGGACCAATGAGCAAYAGGAGATGGATGTTGAGCCTTGGTGTGCCCAAGCCCCTTCCCACAGGCATCTTTGCAACAGCTGCACCGAGAGCCAGGGCTGCTGATGCCCCTGCAGCAGCCCGGGGTGCAATGAGCTGTGGCCCAGCTGCCGCAGAACACACCTGAACCTTGAGATATCAAAAAGAGCAACCTTTGGGCTGCAAAGTCAGGGGRATTTAGGGACTAGAGAGAGGACATTTTATTTTAGAAGTAGGGAAGGATTTGTGTTGAATGTCCTTTTTTTCAGCAGTAAAAAAGTCTCTGAAAGGAAGGGCAGTGACTGGGAACCTGCAGGGCTGAAAGAGAAGCTAATTCTCTCAGACAGGCGTAATTGCTTCAATTCAGAATGGTAAAAATGTGGAATTAGGAATAATCAATGGCTGTTTATGATCTGTGTCTATACTGTGAATTCAGCTAATACGGAGTAATTACACCGYGCTAATTCCTGGTATTTGTCATCGTTCTGTTGCAGAGGAGTCCTGCAGAACAATAAAAGCAGATTGGCTGTGCTGGGCCCACAGACCAGGGGCTGAGCACGGCACGAGGTAATTTCTGTTTAATATACCAGTGGCTGTGAGTTCCCTGGTTCCCTTCCCGTGCAGCAGCGCAGCCGGGGCTGGGCGCTGGGATGCGCTGCACAACAGCACCCCCGGCAGCCGGCGCACCGATTCTCCATCCCTGCCTGCTCCCCTGGAACTGCCGCCTCGCCCTCCTGTCCGGTGTTGTTAGATCAGCCCTCCTGTAAAGCTTTGTCCTCACGCAGTTCCTCCCATCCGGCAGGAGGGAGCTGTGCCGGATGCTCGGTGACCCGCGGAACCGCGGGGATGTGTCACGGTTCGCCAGCATGATTCACCCCTTGGCCGGGGAGCAGCGCTGGCTGCCGAGCTCTGCAGCAGCGCCAGAGGAGAGGCGAGCACGGGGCCGGGATTGCCCAGGGCAGGGTCAGTGATCCCGCAGCAGCGCAGGCGGGAGGTGTGGCTGCAGGACAGCCCTCGCCCTCCGTCACCCTCGCAGGTGGCATGCGGGAGTGCGGGTGGTGTTAACACAAACACAGGAGGTACAGAGCGTTTCCTCTCCGAGGAGCTACACTGAACACCTGCGGTAGCTGGGCAGGAGCAATCTGACACCACTGTGCTTATCAGTGGCCAAACCTTTCCTAAGAGAATTTGTCATCACTTTGTCCCAGYGAGCACACTCCTGAAAAGCAGCTTTTCCTGGGCACTGCAGAGCCCAGCGAGGGATCTCTGGGAGAAACCTCCTCCCAGCGCTGAACTCCCACATCCTGGGAGGGACMATCCTGCCGCCAGTTTCTTGGCACCAGTGTCCCAATGCTTCCCACCACCCACTGAGGGTCAGTGCACCCACTGTTGGCGCATGGAGGGAGGAGGAGGAGGAGAGTAGCTCTTTACTCACCAGCTCGCTCCTGCTGGTCTACCAGAGTGCTGATCACACTGCAGTGAGTTTGCACCACTGATTATTCATTCCCCAGTCTGGCAGCTTTTTGATACCACCTCTATTTTTTCTCTTAATTCCTCTTTTTCTAKATCATGCAGAACCCCCTGGGGGAGCCTGCAAATGAGGCTTGATGCAATTTAATTGCACTGCACCAGTAAATTATTTGCTGAGTCAAAACTAAGCTGGTGCCCCATTCCCAGCTCTTGACRCATTCCCTAATGTTAGGTGGGATTTAAAAGCCCATTTTTGCTGTGTGCCACAGTGGATGGGCAAAACCTGGGCTACCACAGGATACGAGATGGCACATGAGGGCTCCCCACACCAGTGTGTGCCACATGGAAAGCCCACAGCTCCCCATCCTTTCCTGTGGTTTTAAGGAAACATCAGGGATGAAATGTTCAGCTCCAGAGAGCAGAAGCATTTCACACACGATTTCATTGTTGGAGGCTCCTGGCCCTGCTGATGGTTTTTGCTCACTTCTTCAGCAAGCAGCAGAAATGGCTCCATCTCCATGGAGGATTTGGCCTCAGGTCCCTTGAAACAGGAGGGAAGCTCAGCATGGACCAGGCCTCCCCAGGGTGTGACAGTCCCCGTGCCCTGGGGCTGCTCCTGCAGGGCAGCAAGCAGGGGACACAGCAGGGACGAGCACTGGGGTGCTCCAGGGCTTGGGGCACTTTGTTATTGAGCTGAGCTGGTTGTTGCCAGCAGCTAAACAAACTAATAGGAAGGGTATTTCCCCAGAGAGGCAGAAGGGTTTTGATTTAGACTGTGCTGTTTAAGCTCAGACTCTCACCACAGCTAGAATTTCCTTCCGAGGGCAATCATTACCCCAAGGCAGAGCCCAGGCTTTTCTGTGTGTYTGCTTTTCTGCTCCCTGTCTGGAAGGGCTTGGTTTAGAGGCTGAGATTTCCCCCAGTGTTCAGCACCTCCTGCACCTCTTGCCCAGCACTGAGGACCAGAACTGGGGGGAAGAAAGAAAAGCTCAGGGCACAGCTTTACACAGAGATCACCTTTAGGCATTACACTAATTACCAGGAGGCAGCATGGGTGCCACAGGGGCTCTGCTCCAGCCCTGGGCAAGCTGCAGTCCCAAAGGCAGCACTGTTGCTGCCACCTCCACAACTCCTCCGCTGCTTCTTGGATTAAAACTGCTTTAAAAGCTCCAAGAGAAGACACTTGGTTCTTCTAAGTGGTAAGAATGAAAAAGAAAAAGGAAAGAAGGAATGGAAACACTTTTGTTCTTTGCTGCCGGGTAAATTAAGTGCAACAATGGAAAATATAGAGAGCCCCTAGTGCTAACTTCAGGAGTGATTTCTTYCTTCAGAACCATAATAATAGCAATGATAAATGATTAAAAAGAAAACAGCCTAAATCTATACCTTGAGTTAACACAGGACTCCTTTTGAGTTCAGGACTGTTGCTGGACAAATAAATGCTTATTTGGAAAAGGAACCTCCAGCTTCCTGTAAATGACACGGAGAGAAGCAGAACTCAGGGCCAGCCACACACATGCAGCACAGCTGGGGGGAAATCCCAACAGATCCGGTTATTCTGATTTTACCCCGCTTTGGGGGACACCACTCCCGCCCGTTCCCATTGCAGCACCCCTGCCAGCCCAGCGCGCTGCTTCGGTGAAGGAGCAGAAAGTCAGGCTGCTGCCCACCCTGGAGAGGTTTCCCGAAAAGCGCAGGAAGCGCTGCTGGCCGCAGCAATGAGCGCTCCGTTCTCCCGGCCGCGGGGAGCGCTCCCTGCCTGCGGGCTGAGCCCAGCCCCGAGCCAAGGCAGGCAGAGAAGGAGCTGTCGGGCTCGGGGAGGTGCCGCGGAGGGCTGGGCAGGCTGGGCAGGTGCCGAGCACATGGAGCCCCAGCGGGCCGGGAGGAGCCCGCCGGGACACGGAGCGGTACGGGGGCTCGGCCATCCCGGCCGGGGCATGGAGCATGGCTGAATCACGGGCTGCTGCAGGCTGCTCCTGGGACTCCATGGCAGGTTAGGGGGCTGCCTGGGGAGGGTTGTAGTTGTTCTTCCATCTCATAGGAGACGGGAGAGGAGGCGGAGGGGAAGCCCCGGCATCCTTTCCGTGGGGCGCAGCTGGGCTGGGGTCATGGGCTGAGCTAAGGAGCTGCCTGTGCCAGCAGGGGTCTGGGATGGGCTGGAATCAGCTCTGTGCTGTGCTGGGGGGGGCAGATCATCGTGGCCATGGATGAATTCGCAGGGTGCTCACTCTGCAGAGTGTGGGGCTCGTCCRAGGTCAAGCTGCTGCTCAGGGCATTGGCTG
The DNA here is from genome assembly GCA_014549065.1 of Cardinalis cardinalis. Classification (NCBI taxonomy): domain Eukaryota; kingdom Metazoa; phylum Chordata; class Aves; order Passeriformes; family Cardinalidae; genus Cardinalis; species Cardinalis cardinalis. The sequence continues at coordinate 4,459,798 of JACDOX010000047.1, read as the reverse complement.
TTTTCTCCTGCACTGCTGARAGGTTGGTGTAGGGACCAGGTCTTGCTGCCCACACAGCACCAGTTACTGAATTACCAGTTACAGAATTACTTCCTTTAAAAAACTGAGGGCATCATCTGGAATTTTGAGAAACCAGGCTAGGTGGAAGGGTGGGAGGACACAAGGTACCAAGTGCTTTCTGGTAGAAAGCAGCAAAACACCCCAGATAACTATGGGCTCATGCCAGAGCCAGTTCTGCCGTAAGATGCCCTCTCCAGCCATTTGGTGGATGCAGAAGCTGGCCAAGCATTTTTATAAGCAAGGAAATTTATAAAGCCCTCTAGCAAACAGCAGCCTCCTCTTGATCAACTCAGCAGAGTTTAGCCAGACTGATTCCTTTTGAGAGTGGCAATGGCACTGCAGCACTCTGCATTCTCCTGTGGTGATAAACCCTGAACACAGGGCGGGCATGCACCCGGCCTGCCAGTCCCTCCTCTGCAGCCTGCATTCAGCTGTGCAGGGAARCCCTGGGGTTTGGGTGGGTGACCAGTGGCTGTGGGCATCTGGCAGTCACCCTTTTTGGGGYTGCATCCCCACTCTGCACCAAAATGGTTTTGTTCACAGTCCTCCTGTAAAGAGGGAGAGGGACGTGTGGGGCTCAAAAGCAGGGGAGAAAAAAAACAGAATTTTGTGGGGAAGAGAAGTGAAGTTTTCCTGCAGCACCGAGGGAGAACAGGAACAGTGACGGGGTGCATCCTGGAAGGGCTCCCCGGGAGGGCAGGGATCTGTCTGTCTGTCTGTCTGTCTGTTCCCCAGCAGCGGTGACTCAGCTCCGCCAAGCGGCACTTCAGCCCAGGGCAGGGTGGGGTGGAGCTTTTCCTTTTCAACACCGTGAGCCGCTGTAGCAATATTTGTCCAAGAACTTTCTTGTTCCTGAAAKGTTTTTTTTAAGCAAACAAGTTTGAGGCTTATTAGACAAATAAGTCTGTTTAACACCTATCACAATTCCTTCTTTTCTTCCTCTCCTGCCAGCAGCTCTCTGGCAGATTCCAGAACACAGGTGCCTTTTATTCTGGCACAACTCTAGAAAGAAAAAAAATATTATCAATGCAAACAATTAAAAAATAATATAATAGAAGTCCTAGGACAGGGCCACTCTCTTGTAATGCAGTCAGGCTCTAGGAATTTCAGCACCCAGGGACTCCACCCAAAAAATTTTATCTAGGATTAAGGTGCAGATAAATAGCCCAAAGAAATATATGACTTCCCTAAAGCACGGGMATTTATTGGTTTATTTTTCCATTTCTCTTCCTCTGTGATGAAATCAATATGTGGAAAGAATAAAAACAGAGCTTTGGTGAAGGGGAGGGCTGTGCARTGGGCCCCAGTGAGGCCAATGTTCACTGTAGGACTGGGGACCMAACAGGGAAGGTTCTGCAAATCCAGTGGAGTTTTGCTCCACTCACTGTGTTCAAATCACACCCCAGCTCTGAATCCTCACCGGGTCCAGGCTCTGCTCAGGCGCTTGTGGGGAAGACAACAAGCTCCCAAGGCAAACCAATACCAGTTTTGAAGTCTTCACAACTTGCCAAGGGGGATTGTGAGAACTGGTCCCATTTTCCAGCCCCATCATCAGGTCAGGCATGGGATGGGGAGCCAGGAATGGGAAGAGAGTCCCTGTGTTTATAGACTTCATGCTGAAAGGAGCAGAAGGGAAGAGCCTTGGGCTGCCCCTCYGGCTTCCCATGGGAGCTCCAGCCACAGGCAGTGTTTGTTCTCTAAAACCTTTAAACTGTCCTTTTTCAGGTCTGTGGATCTCATACCATGGGCTTGCTCATGCCAGCTCTGACACAAGCCTTAAAATCCATTTCAGAGTGACTGTGCTGAGGGCTGGGGTGTGGGGGAGGGCTTGTGGCATCACAGACCCCCCTGCCACCTCCTGTGGGGACAGATTCCTGCTCACAGCCAGCCTTCCCCTGAGGGGAACAGCTGCAGAGAGAGGGGAGATGCTGCTGGGAAGCCAGAGTGCCCGGCTGATACACAAACAAAACCACTTTGTCTCGRTGCATGGGGGGACACAAATCCCCCCCAAGGCTTCCCCTGAAGCGCAGGTGGGCCCGTCTCCCATGGGCAGCTGGCAGCAGCTTTGGCAGACTGTCCTTGCTGCATGGCACAGCAGGTCTGGGCACAGCAGAGGGGTGTCACAGGGAGGAGTGCCAGGCTCCAGAAACCTCAGCTGGAACCGATGGGGCTGCCTAAAACCCCAGACAGCGATGCTGCAGCCACCCCCTGGGTGTAGGGAAACCACAGGGAGCCTCTCCTYGGGGCACTGAGGGGGGACACAGCTCCATCCAGCCCAGGGCTGCTCCACAGCCATGGTCAACATCACAGCCAGCCCTGGGAGGGGACCCACAGCAGGGCTGGGCAGGAGGGAAAGCTCTTCTCTCCTTCCTCGTGACGCAGCAGCCTGAAATCAACATTCAGCCCAGCCCTGCTACAGCCCGCTGCTCCTATTTACCCTTCAAACAGGAAGAGCAGCTCTCAGCACAGCTCATTGACAAATTTTCTGTCAAACATTACTGAAGGGCTGCTTTAGTTGCTCAAGAACTCTCGGCACCCATCTCACAAGGGACAATTCAGCACAGGGCTCCAGCRCTGCCGGCACCGAGGTTCAGCAGACTGCAGCCCCGAATTTCACAGGTAGGAGTGGTCGCAGCCCCTGGGGAGCCCAGTGTGGGGGGTGGCAGTGCCTGTCCCATCGCTCAGGGTGGCCCTGGGACAGAGCACAGGGAGCAGCAGGTGGGTTCTCCAGGGTAGGAAATATTCATGCTCCAAATGACAACCACTCCCTGTCCACGGGGTGAAGACACTCCAGGATTTGGYCAGGTGGAAATATCCCTGGGTTTAAGTTGGGTGTCCACAGAGCTGGCTGCTCTCCTCGGTGCAGTGGTGCTGCCCTTCCTCCCTTCTCCTCTGGATTTTAAGGAAGACAAGCTTGTTCCCAGAGACCAGATCACAGCTTGTCCTCAGACAGCATTTTGCAGTGCCCAATATTTGAAATCTACCCTGCATCATCCCAGAAGAAAATGCAGCACAGCTGTGATTGAAAGCGTCCTCATTGCTRCCAGCAGAACAGAAAGGGCTGGTCCAGGGCATGAACGAGGAGCACGGGGGGCAGCAGACAGGGGGAGGGTTCAGAGGCTCCAGAAGGAAGCTCAGGCAGTGCAGCTGCTCCAGGATTTAATCAGGGTGGGACCTTCTGTGTGGTAGGAATTTGTGTATCTTTGATGACGTCCTCACTATTGCAAACGTGACTGAACACAGCAATCACCTTCTCATCTAGAATCTGCCTGGCTCTGGTGGGTCACAGGCACTCTTCAAGGCATTGCCTTCTTTCCTCAGGGTGACCTGCAGCTCTCAGTCCTTCCCAGCTTTGCTCCTGCCCACCACCATGCGGGTAACAAGTAAGGAGGGACACATTTACTTTTCTCTGGTTTTCTGTGGTTCTTTATGCCTCCTTCTCATTTACATGATGCCTTCCAGGCGCAGCAGCCCTGCCCTGCCCCTGCCAGSGACATGGGAAAGGGCCTTTGTATAAGCATCAGGTTCTTACAAGATTTGTGTCGATTTCAGCCTGTTGGAGTTCTCCCAGTGAAACCTTCTGTGCCTGGGAAGAGATGGCTATTGAGACGTTCCTGGTTCCATAAGAGCCATTCAGCTGCAATAAAAGTACATTTTTCTGCTCTCTTTCCATGCAGGACTGGAACGTTTTGCTCTGATGAGCGCTGCTTTAAAGCCAAATGCCAATCACAGTTGTATCAGCAGCTGCTCTGCTGTAGCTAGTGACTAATTGGGGGATAGCAGCCTTCCCAGCACTGGGAACATAAGAAATATTTGGATTTACACAGCYTTCTGAGTAATTATCAGATTTACTTTAACATAGAGAGAAATATGAATAGTGCCTCCCAGCAGAGCAGAAATGCCTATCTGAGCACCACCACATCCTCTGGAGATGGTAATTAAGAGATCAGAATCCATTTGGAGGGTGAGGGATTGTTAGCTGCCTCCCCACACCGTGCAGGCACCGGCTGTCACCCTGTGCCTGCTAACCCGGGGACACACAGATCAAATCCAAATAAACCAGAGGGAYGATGAGGTGCCTGCCCCTCCTGCGGCTGCTGCTCTCACCGCGCCCCTCTCGCACACCCAGGTGTGATCCGGGCCGTGGTGCTGCTCCTCACCCTGCTGGGCACCTGGTTCCTCATGCAGACCTACTTCCAGCACAGCTGGAGAGCCATCAGCCTGCGCAGCTGGCTCGGTGAGGCACCGCGGGCTCCGGAGGGAGGCTGGGGAGGCTCCATGTGAGCCAGCCCGCAGCGCTGGGCACAGCTGCCCTGGGCACTGGGATTTGCAGCCTCTGAACGAGCCTTCGGCCACCAGCTCTGACCACCAGGGCGGGGAGGGGATGTGTGGTGTGATGTGGGGTGTGTGGGGTGTGTGGGGTGTGGGGTGTGGTGTGCGGTGTGTGATGTGAAGCTGCACTGGGGTGGGTGGGTCCAGGGATGCCTGCAGCCATGGGAAGCAGTTTTAGAGAGCTGATGCCTGAGCAGCTGCTCCTTCAGGGTGTCTAATCCTCCTGCTTGATACCCACAGGTGCCTCGAAGAAGCCCAGCAGTGAGTATGGCTCTCSATTTCATCACACAACTCCCCTCCAGGGTTCAGGGGGATGGTGGAAGCCTGGGATCTCCTTCAAGAGCCCCTTTTCTGAGGCAAAAATCCCCCTCTCGSAAGCACAGGGGATTTTGTTAGTGCACACAGCACTGGGGCCTTTGGCAGGCCCCTGCCTTGGCCAGGAATGGGGAAACTTTGGGCAGAAAAGCCCCAAGGGCCTTGCCTGGGACACACCGTGTGTCACACCTGGAGCAGCACCTGGCCTTGGCACCATAAACCCCAGACAAGAAGCTGGTCCCAGCCCCAGGACAAGCCTCCTCCATGGAATAAATTGGTCCAGGTGTTGCCCCCTTAGTGGGCCAGTTTATCCCAGCCCAGCCCCCCTCGGCCCCTCATGACACGGCCATTGTCTCCCCATGGGGACAAAGCCGTGACCTTCAGCTCCRCTCCTCCCTCACAGGTGAGAAGCTGCCCCGGCACAAGTGTGGGAACCAGAGGAGCTGCCCCCAGAATCATTTTGCCTTCAAGATCATCAGTGGTGCTGCAAATGTGGTGGGACCCTYGATCTGCTTTGAAGACTTGGTGTAAGCAGCACATGGCAGGGACGAGGCTGGCCTGGCCTCCAAGAGGGCAAGTTTGGCCTCTGCCAAGCACATCAGTGGCCACCACAGTGTATTTGTGGTTAAAAAAAAAAAATTAAATAGATTTCTTTGCTATCACTTCTGGTTATCTTGCCATCTACAGCCACTTCACCACAGTTTCAGTGGTGTCAGCATCTCCAGGGCATCCCTGCACTCACTGGTGCTCTCTGCTCTCCTTTCCAGCCTCATGAGCAGCGTGAAAAACAACATTGGCAGAGGCCTGAACATTGCACTGGTGAATGGTGAGTCAGAAGGCACTGACCCCCTTCTCCCCACTGCCAGGGTCCTTCCTTCCCCAGGARAGCACAGCCCACTGAAAACCCCATCCAGGCACTGAGGCTGAGCCTAAAGCCCATCCATCTGGTGTTGCATGGGGAGCACAGCCACAGTCATGGCTGCAAGCACTGCCTGTGAGAAGGGAACCAACCCACCTGGGTTGTGCATAACCAGCTCCACAAACTCCTCCAAGCAACACAGTGACCACTGCAGCAGTCACAACACACTGAGGGAAGAGCAAAGCATTTTGCTCGTGGCCAGGCAAGGCCCAGAGCCACCCCAGTGTAAACTCACTGTGCTCTGTTTTCAATTTTAACCTTTCAGGAACAACTGGGAAGCTCCTGAAAACCGATGCCTTCGACATGTACTCTGGAGGTAAGCACAGTCACCCTGCTCCTGGGTGGCTCCCAGCAGCACTGCTGGCTGCTGCAGCTGCTTCTCTGTCATGTGTTTAATGATGAAGTCAGGTGGGCTTCGACCAGACTTGCCAGTCTGGGTGGTAAAAGCCCAGCTTTGCCTGAGGCCATCAAGCCTGGAGTCCTCACAATGCTTCCACATCCAAGACTGGCTTCTCACTCCTTTTACAAGCACGCAGTAGCCCGGAAAACATGATTTCACTAACCTGAATAAACCAAGGCACTTGAGACTTGAGAAAGGTACTTTCTGAGATCAGATGGTTACACTAATCCTGACACTTTGCAACCTGTARCTCAGTTTTTGCATGCTGGTGGTGGCTGAGCAGCTGCTCATTCCCCTGCCTTTCACAGCAGGATAAATGAGGGAGCTCAGGGAGACAGGGCCCCCTCAATCATTCCTTGAGTTTGTAACCTACTCTTGGTAACTCTGGTTTTAAGGAGAATCACCAATATAATGAGATTTCCAGCCAAGTTTGTGAGTGAGATGCTCGGGGAAGAAGGCAGCAGTCAGCTCATGTGCCACTAGATGGGGCCTTGGATTCAAGCATCCCACGGCCGCGGGATGAGGAGAAATTCCCCCAGCCCAGCCAGAGGCACCATGGCAGGGAAGGCGGCTCTGAGGCCAGGCAGGTTCATTTCTTGTGTTGGGAGGTAAATTCACACAGCTGGATTTCAGAATCAGCAAGCAAAGTTTAGGAGGAATTTCCACCCTGCAGTTGTTCCAAAAGGAGGACATCAGTCCTGAGCACTGCAGGAGAGCCCAGGAGGGAACACAGGATGGGGAATGCATCATCTGGGAGCCCACCATTCCCCCAAATCCTGCCTAGCACCAGCACAGTCAGGTTATTTCCCACCRGCCCAGAGGAGGCTCCCCCAGCTACCATGCAGAAGTACCTCCTAAATCCCTTTTTTCTCTCCCAGATGTTACCAAGCTGCAGACCTTCCTCCAAGGGATCAAGCATGGCACCCTTGTGCTCACAGCAAGCTACGACGATGCTGCCACAAAGTGAGTTTGCCCACAGAAGCAACACCAGGCTCCCCAAAACCACGCAGCTGGGGGAGCTGGGCATGCTGCTGCCAGCAACAGAGAGGGGGAAAGAGGGGACACCCAGCTGGCACCACAGTGACACCTCCTTTCCCTCTTTCAGGATGAATGCCAAAGTGCGGGCGTATTTCACGGAGCTGGGCAGCAGCCACGTGGGCACGCTGGCATTCCGGGACAACTGGGTCTTCCTGGGAGCAAAAGGGCTGATGAACAAGAGCCCCTTTGAAAAGGTACCTGGCCCTCCCCTGCCATGAGCTCTGCAGGCTCCATCCTCTTCATGGCACCCCCCGAGCTGCACCTCGCCCACCTGTGTGCAGAGGACAAGGAGCAGTGGCATTGTCCCCACTCCAAACCCAGCTGCAGCTTTTGCCACCTGGCAAACTTGCACTGCTCCAACCTCCTCATTCATCCTCTCTCTYTCCCTTTTTCCTGCAGCACATTAAAAATGATAAAGAGACAAACAAATACGAGGGCTGGCCTGAGCTGTTGGAGATGGAGGGCTGTGCYCCCAGGAAGATGGACTAGCACCAAGCTGCAGCCTGCCATGGAGGGCAGCCCCACCAGTCACACAGGGACACCAGCCCCCTCCTGGGGACTGCAGCCTCTCCACTGCCAGGTCACAGAGTCCACCAGCCCACAGGAAGTGGCTGTTTCACAGCAGGAGCTCTGCAGGCCTTGGAGAAGAGCTGTACAAGTGCCTGCAGAGCTGGGCAGACACAGCAGGCTGCGGCCAAGCCATCCTCATCTATGGGTCAGTTTTGGGTATTTTATTTTTCTATCTTTTTAACTAAAAACTTTAGTTTTTTGTAAATTTCTTAAATGAGATTTCTAATTACAAAACACTRCCTTCTCCTTTCCATTTTCAAGCATAATCAACACTTTCCCTCACAGGCAGAGCATGCCAGGTCCTGTGCCACCAGTCGAGCATCACTCATCCCACAGCCCTGCTCACAGGAGCTCCCCCTCCCCACATGGCACAGGGTAAAGTCATCCCTGGGGATGCTCAGACTTTGGTGGTTTCCCCTTGGAGTTCTTGCCAATGTCCTACAGCCACAATAAGGCCAGAAGTCCACAGGGATAGCATGCAGCAATGAAGGTTAATATTTGCAGACCAAAGTATCATTCCTGGGTGTTACCAACTGGTTTAAACCCAGAAGAGCAAAGAAAACTAAATCCCTGTGTATAAAACAGAAAGAACTTTGAAGGTTCAAAATATTCCCAAACATGAGATAAAAACAAACAAGATTAAATGTTGATGCCAAAAAAATKATATMTTTTGATTTAATAGTAATAGAGGCAAAGAGAAAGAAAGTGRAAAGTAGGGGAAAGTTAGAAAACACTAARGTTACTTTTAAAAGCACAGGGTAGGTCACCACCTCACTGTGCTGCCTTGGTTGCTGCTGAGACAGGGTGGGGGGAGTGGAGCAAGTTTTGCCCTGTTTGGCTGGGATGTGGCCACCCATCCTTGGGATGCAGGAGCCCTGCCCGGTCTCTGCAGCCAAACCTTGGTCTGCTCGTGGTGCTCCCCCTGCCAGGGGACACAGGAGCAGGGCAGGGGYTCCACAACTCCCTCCTGACCTCGGTCCAGGGCTGCAGGATCAGGGGGTCTCCCCGAGCAGCCAGTGTCAGCTCCCAGAGGCCTCAGGGTGTGGTGGAGACGGGGGAAAGGCAAAGGTCAGGGATTCTGCCCCTTGCTTTCCCCTCCACAATCTGCACCAGTTTTACCTTCCTTTTTATGAACCTCAAGGCAGGCTACTCACAGTCCATCCCACCCGTAGTTTTCAGGTGTTCAAGAGTGATTATGATAAGCAGACACAATGACAGAGCGCTTTTTTCAGCCATTCTCTTATTATCAGGTTCTTACACTGGGTTAAATCCAGACTAAATCCTGTGTGGCACATCCCCATCAAAGGTCAGATGATGCCAGGGATGTGCCAACCTTGAGATGGATGGATGGATGGATGGATGGATGGATGGATGATGTGCAGGTTTCTCGGGCTGAAGTTGTGCAGCACAACCGATAGGTGGGAGCCTTTTACCGGCAGAGCCGGAGCCAGCATCGCTCCGGAGCGATTCAACGCGCCCGGGTCAGCCACGCACCGGAGCTGCAGCCCAGCCTGGGGCAGCCGACACCACCTGGGGAGGAAAGATCCCTGCCCAAAGGTAGGCAGGAAAGCCCCACAGTGCTCCTAGAGCAGCCCCCACGCTCTGCCCAGCACCGAGCAGCTCCTGGGGAGCAGCTGCCCCCCGCTCCTGCCCAGAGGCATCAGCCAAGCATGGTCTGTTCCCARCCCCTCCCCGAGCCTGGCACTGCTGGGATCAGATCAGCTGCACTGGGCTTATCTGCCATCAGAGGCAGGGAKGAATTTGCATCATGTACAGACTTTAATTTCCGATGATTGTATCTGGTTTTTCCCCATTCTCTGAAGCAGACCGGCAGTTTTGCAAAACATGAGGATGGAGTGTTTCTCCTGGAGCATTTGAAGGATAACRGACTGTCCTGCACAGCCTTCTCTGCTTCCAACAGCCCCTGCACAGCTCCTAGCAGGCAGTTCACRGGTTATGGGAGCCCTTGGGTCACCCCAGGGGAGCAGAAGTGAGGAACAAGGCAGGACAAGGCCAGGAAAGGCACAGCCTGTCCTGTGCTGGCCACCTGCAGAATGAAACCCTGGATCCAAAACTCAACACCACCCATCAACTGGTTTTCCCTAAACAAGGAARAATCCCCACATAAACAGTGCAACACCTGTAAGAACTTCCAAAGGCAGAACTGAAATAAAACCCCAAAACAGCCATCACAGAGGAATCCCCGAAGAGGTGTAGTATTTTATCCCAGCTTATCCTCCCATGCTCTTAGCACACACCTGATGGCACTGAGGGAAACCTGTGCCATAAATCGATCCCTAAATCTGCTGCAACAACAGCAGTTAATCCCAAGAGCTGAATCATCCCTACCCGTGGCACAGCAAGAAATAACACAGACACAACAGCCCTGCCGAGCTGCCAGCATAAATATGCCAACTATTTTAAGCCCCTCAAAGGATCTAGATTCACTCATAAACCAAAGTGAAAACAGCCCAAGAGCTCTAAAGGTGGCTCCACAAGGTAAACCAGAGCACAGCATCAACTACAGCCCCCCAAAACAACCRGCCCCATTCAGCTGCAGGAAACTCTTACTACCCCTTCTCAATGCACATTAGAAATCTGGTTTAAAGCCAAAATCAAGGAAATTTATGTTTCAGCATGCTACAGGCAGTTAAAACTAGCTCTGAATCCATCACAGAGCAGTTACCAAGGTACATCACTATTTTCAAGAAATAGAGAGAGCTAAAAGTGCAATTCCTGTTCAGGGACCTTCAGTAGCAGCCAGTGTTTTGAAGAGCCATTCCTGCCAAAGTCCCTGTGTCCTGATAAATAAATCAGAGKTTTTTAAATATCCAGACACTGAGAGGCAAGGAATAAATATGAATTCATGAGTCAAATTGAACTTGCTAATTTCTTTAAAAGGATCTGAAAAGGACAGCGGTTCAGGGACAGCAGTCTCCAAATGACGTTTTGCAGTGCCATGGCATTTTGAAAGCTGTATTACTGCAGGGACAGGCACCTACCTGGCTGCTCTGCACTGTGCCACATCCCCAGAGTCTTCACCAAACACGAGCCTGAGCCGCCCAGACTCCCAGGATGCAGCTTCAGGTCACCTGGGCTCACCTGGGCTCACAGGAGGCACCGAGGCTGCAGCAGCAAACAGGGAGCCTGGGGAGTTTGTGAGAGCAAAGTTTGCAAAATCCAGGGCTGCTACAGGAGCCAAGAGCCAGGATGCAGACAGGCAGCAGAGGGATWATCTTCCTTTATTTTTGGGGGTCCATTTGGGCAGAGCACCAAAGGAGTATCTAGGAAAGATGCCACAGGCAAGGGCCCGCGRGTGCCGGCCGCAGCTGGGCGAATCCGCATCCTGTGACATCTTGCCCTGTCAAGTGCAATTACCGTAATCTTCCACAGCCTCTCAAAATACGGATCCCGGCTTAGAAACCGGGCATCCACAGCATGAAAGCTGCCTTTGTGCCCGGGCAGAGCCTGGGTGCGAGCCAGCCGTTAGGTGCATGAAGAAAATGAGTTCTCCACGTGCTGGAAGAAGGGAGGAAAAGCGAGCTTTCCCACCCGAGCCCGCCACAGCCGGGCTGGATTTCACGCCGGTGTCCCCGCAGCAGCCGCGGGRGGCCCGGGAGCAGCGGGGCCGCCGGTGTCCCCGGCAGTGACGGGGCCGGGACCGCGGGGAGCCGCCGGGGCCGCCGCCGGGCGGGAGCCATCGCACCATGGGGGCCTCGCACGGCAAAAAGGTAAAAAGGCTCCGGGGCGGTTCTGCTCGGGCTGCGGCGCTGGGCTGGGATGGGATGGGATGGGATGGGATGGGATGGAGAAGGGACCCCCCGCTCACGTGGGGCTCCATTCGCCCCGTGCGTGCCGGTGGCAGCTCGGGATTAAGGGACGGACCCGCTCCCACTCGTCAGGGCCGGATTAAGTAATTCCAGCTAATGGGCTCAGCCTCGGGGCCTGCCGGGGCTTTCGGGACAGCCGGGAGGGGATCAGAGCGTTGCAAGCGCGGCTTTAGGACRGACAAAGTTTGTTTCTCTGGGGAGAAATGTCAGATTTGTTCTGAATACCTCCAGCAGCCTCTGGGATGTCTCCTGCAGATGCAGGGCAGGGCAAGCCCTGAGTGTTTCTTGGCCTGGGAAGAATTGGTGCCAGCTCCCTCCCAGGACAGGGAGGGGCTGGGCTGGGTCCCACAGCACCAACYGCGTATCCCTGTCCTCCAAATCCCCTGGGGAGAGAGGTCAAACAGGTCCAAACTGAAACAGTTTTATGGAGTCAGAGCCCTGCAGAGTGGCTGGAGATGGTTGTGCTGAGGATGTTGCATGTCATTTTGCTTCCATGGCTGATGACATCAGTGCCTAGAGATGCATCATCCTTGCTCAGTTGCAATGACCTGTCTGGAATAAGACTTCCATAGCTCATCTCCCAGCTCTAAGAGAAACACACCTGTGCWCCACACTAGGTAAAACTTCCACTGGAATGGGGACAGCAGTGATCCTTTGCCCCAGCAGGGACCCTTCATGCTCAGCTGAGCATGACTGTGGCCTTCAGAGGTACGGGCACCGAGTTCCTTTCGGAATTTCGCAAACTTGCTGGACTTTCTTCCAAAACCAAAGCTAGGCACCCTTGCAGGGCAACCATGTGAAAAAGCAACCCACTGGCCAGTGAGACCAACACCCAGAAGGAAAATCAGAGCTGAAGTGGGACTAGGTAAACATTTATCTATTTTTCTGGGCTTCTGACAAGTGCCAGGTGCGGGAGGTGCTGCTCCCAGCCAGCCCCTGGCTGCTCCAGCTCCCATCCCCGGTACCAAGGCCAGGCTGGCTCTGGCACACATGGGAKCCCTGGCTGTTCCCGTGGCTCAGGAGCACAACACACCCAGGAGGAGCCATGCTCTGCCCACAGCTAATCCCCAGCCCCTGCTCACGTGGCCCTGACCTTCAGGCCCCAGCACATTTGTAGAGGCATTACTGGAAGCAGGGAATAAGCTGGTTAGGTCAGGCTTGGCTCAGTGCCACCCAGCTAAGCCCCACTGCATACAAAGCAGCCCCTGCCAGCCTCCTGACCACCAGACCAGACTGCTTTTGGACAGCTTTCCCCACTGTTCCCTCTCTCTGAAACACGAGGATCCCACCACAGCCCGGCACTGAATGGCCTGGCTTTGAAACGCTGCCGGGAGCTCGGGCTCTGCAGCTTCCTGGCAGCTCCTAAAAGCTGAGGCAGTTTTACTTTCATGGGTACCAAAAGGTCAGAGATGTCTCTCCCATTTCAGCCTCCCAAATGTTGCCTGGCTTGACAAAAGCCTGTGCCACTGCCCAGCTGGCACCAAGCAGGGATGTCTGACTGGCAGCTCCTGCTCTTCTACCCTTGGGCTGATGCTGATGGGAGATGAAAACAAGAAAACTCTTTCTGCTGCCTTTCCAGGGTGGGTGTGAACAGCAGGATCCAGCTCTCCTGAAGAGCAGGATGAGTCCAGGTGCCAGGAAAGCTCCCCTTCCCCCAGCCCTTGCAGAACCAGGGCACAGGGACCTGCCAGGGCTGAACCCATCTGTCAGCAGCAGCCCAGAAGGACTCCCAAGGAGCACAGAGCAGGGCTCAGCCCCCCTGGCCAGCACAGCCTGCATTAGCAGTCTCAGCTGCACCTCTTTTAGGCTTAGTCCAGAGCAGCACTCCAAGGGGATTACAGTAGTGGATTGTGGAATGCAAGGCAATCCCCAGCTCCACAACAAAGGGACCGGAAAGGCTGCCAGCATGAATCCAGGGACATTTTTACTTTAAAAGGCTGCATCTAGTCCCCAAAACCCTGTTCTCGTATCACCAGTGTTCTGTGGGCCCAAGCCAACAGCAGGGCTCCAGCAAGACACAGATTTTTGCTGGGGTGCCCTTCTCTTGGAGGGAGGGCAAGGACTTTGCCACAGGCTGGTTCRTGCGTGCTGCAGAGCTGGTGCTGATTGTCTGATGAGCTGGTGATGGTTCCCTGCTGATTCCTCTGCTCTGCAGGGCTCCAGCCCCACTGGTGTGGCTGACATCCCTCTAACCTCAGCAAACACCCTTCAAATAATCTGCTAGCACAGCCTCACCAGCTGCAGATCCCCAGGGTGCCAGGGCAGATGCTCCAGACCCTCTGGCAGTGGAGGAGGTTGTTGCCAGGCACCTGCACCTCTCCGCTTCTTTTCTCCATGTTTCTCAAGGCAGAGTTTGCATAGTGGCTGTTTCCCCAGGGAAAGTTCTCTGTCCCCAAATTCCCAAGAGTGTCAGTTTACACTAATGTCAGATGAGCCTGGATTAGCCCTGCTGCTGAGCAGGGAGCTTTGCTCTGTGGCTGGTTTAGAACAACAAGAGGCAGCACGCCAGTGCCAGGGAGAGAGGCTCTGCTTGTTCAGGCAAACCACAGTACCTGGCTGCCCATGCTGAAAACAGGGCTTTGAGAATGCCCTTTAAAACTCCTCCATCTGAGCAGGACAGGACAAGCACCTCTGGGAGCTGCTGGTGGGATTTCCCCACGAGCACGACTCACCCCACTAGTGCGGGACCCCCACAGTGTGGCCAGAGAAGTGTTTTAGGCTGTGCCACAGAAGGACAAAGAGGTCTAAAACAGGCAGCACCTTGTGACACCCCAAGAAGTCCCATGGCCCAGCAGCCCCTCTCAGCTGGGAGGAAATATTTCTCCAAGGCAGTGAGCTGGGACACCTCTGCTCCATCACGCTGCACAGAGCAGCAGGCACAGTGGGATTTTCCTGCCTCTCCCTGACAAGTACTTCAGAAAGCTGGCAGCCAGTGTCCCTGCCAGCTCTTTGAAAGTGTCCCTGGGCCTGGGCAGCACAAGATCCCTCTGAGGGACCCTGCCTGCTGTGACACTGCAGCCCTGGCTGTCCCCCCACCTCAGCCAGGGCTCCAGGGCTGCTCCCCATCAGCAAGAGGGGCTGCAGGTGCCAAGGCCCCTGAGCAGAGCCAGTCCCACTGACAGTCACAGAATGCCAAAGGCTGTTTGGTGGCACTGGCCCCAGGAGCAACCCAAAACCCAGATGGCAACCAGGAACCACAGTGTGTCAGTGTCCTTGAGCATTGTGCTTCCTGGGGAGGAGGTTTGCATGTGCTGCCTGCAACAAGCCTTGCTATGGGGGCAGGGGTGAGAGCCACAGAGGCACMGCAGTGAAGTCCCACAGTGCCTCAGGAGGGGGGACATTAGTGAYAAAAAGCCCATTTCTGGGCAAAAATGGCACACACCCAGAAAATAATGGTTCTGCATCATGAGACAGCAAACATCTCTGAGTCCTCTCATCTGTCTGACACARCACAGTCCAGAGTGGGAGAGCTGGGCCAGGGCTAGTCCCAAAACCTCCAGAGAAGCCCTCTAAGGTGACTTTATCCTGCCTCTTGCCTTCCTCTTCTTTGACCCTTTAAGGTCCCACAGGTGGTGACACATGGGGACTCTAAGTAGAGACACTGCTCTGGGTTTTTGTACCTTTTAAAGTGAATAACATGCTGTAGCATCCCAGCTCTCAGAGGCCAAACTCATTACTCATACAGTGGGGCTGCTGTAGCTCCTAGAATGGGATCACAGCTTGRTTCCTTACTTCTCCGTCCCAAGCATCTAGACAGCACCAGTGGCACCTAACATCACCCACTCCCTGCCTCCAAACAGGCTGACATTCTGGTCCTGAGAGAGCTCACATGGGCTCAGTGACACAGGGAGCTCCCTTGGGCACAGCTAGCCCAGGCTGGAACTCTGCCTTCATACATGACAAGCAGCACAAGGGTTTGATCCATGGGTAGGGTGCTGGGCAGGACACAGRGGAGTGGGCTGCCAGCCCCTCCAGGGCAAGGGCACAGTTATCCAGCAGTGCTGATGCTGCCTGCAGCACTGGGGCTGCAAGGGAGTCGTGGAGAGGGCTCAGACTGAAGGGAGGTGCACAATGTGCTCACGGGGAGACCAAGAGCAGCAATGCATGGGAAATGCTGCAGCTGCTGGCTCTGGGATGGCTCAGCAGTCCTCAAATAAAAATGGATTAAAGTAATTAAAGGCTTCACTGGTTCACTCTGCTCCTGGGGGGCTTAAGTGGCATCTGCTGCCTCCTCCTGAACCCTGCATTATCAGGGATGCTTCATGTCTTCCTTTGCTGCCTCCTCCCTTTGCAGCCCATGGTGGCATTTGCAGCCTGGCAGGTGGCCTCTCATCCCAGACAGCAGCCAAACTTCCTCCCTTTTGGCCCCTTCCTCTGGGCTCTCCTCCACACAGGACCCAGCTGGCACTGCAGGCATCAGACCCCACTCTGCTTTGACCATTTGCTACCAGCACTGCCTGGGGCTGCTGGGGCATTTCTGCCCTTGCTTTTCACAAATTCCATTTTTCCAAGGTAAGGACCAATTGAAGTGACCCTGGGCAGGTAAAGAGCCCAACAAGGGGGTGTCATAAGAGCACATTTCTGATGGCAGCCCYATCCTTGGCCCCTAACATATGGTCYCTAGTTGGGAAATGGAGTGATGATGCCACTGCGGCCTGGCAGCCCTAGGACAGCATGACACTGTGCCAGAAATAAACACTCTCCCTATTAATCATGTGGCATGAGCCTCACTTTTTGCAAAACAACATTCTTCAAGGCATTTTAGAGTGTCTTAATGGTCTCTCTGCAGCATGACAACAATTCACTCCAAAGCTGTTGGAGCCCTTTTGTGCCAGTGACTGATGTTCTTCCTGTGCAATCAGCAGCATCCCCAGAAATAGTGGAGCAGTCCTTCATATCAGCACTGGTATCTCATCTCCAGCACAGGGCAGGAATAAGCTCCTGAGACACATCAAAAATGGTTTATCCATTGCAGCAACAACTTTTAACTGCTGCTGACAACACTGAGGTGGGCGATACAGGAATTTCCAGCAGTGAACAGGGCTACAATTTGGCTTTGCCCTGGTATGCAGAGGTGGTGTGTGCTCTGCACTTTGCAAGGGACCAGATTAAAAATCACTGAACTGAAGTGAGGATGTCCTTAGGGACCAAGGCAGAGCAGCTGGTCCATCGGTGTGTGCTCTGCCCTGCTTCGTGCCAAGAGCCTCTTCATGCCCTTCTCAGTGGGATGTCAGGCTTCACAGTCAGCTCCAGTGCTGACAAATGAGCCTTGTGCAGGGGCTGCTGTGGGGCTGAGCCCTGCCACTGATTGCTCTCATTAATCTGCAGGAAATTTTCAGCTGAGCTCTGGTGTGTCACATCCCACGTCGCCAGCCTGGGAGCAGCCAGGGAGCAGCATTAGCTCAGCCATGGTGGGAAAGTTCCAGCAGGCTCCCTGCCCCAGGGCTGGCAGCTCCAGCAAGCCTCCATCCCCATGCTGCTGCCTCCCTGCTTTAGTTGGGGTTTTTTTTTCCATTTTTGTTGACAGTCAGTGAGATGGAACTCGATTTGCCAGCTTTCACACTGCAGGAGGGCTGTGCTTGCCTTCTGGGGCCACAGGGATTTGGGAGGGGGAATGACACTGGTGAAAAAGGCAGGCAGGGGTCAGCACAGCACTCATCTGTGTCAAATTGTGTGTTCTTTATGAATAAAATAACACCAAGCACTATTTGAAGCATTTACAATTTTCTACTCCACTAGGCAGCAAAGGGGCCACCTGGCTGCTGCTCCCAGACACTGGCACAGGAGCTGAGGAGTGTCAGCCTGACCCCACAGGCAGACCAAGAGCCTGATCCCCTTCTGTAAGCCTAAATTTACAAATTCCTGTGGTCAAAATATCCTTGAGGCTGCTGGCTGCTCTCGTGAGAGTGGCCACATGCATCAGCCCTCAGCTCACTTCAACCCAAGAAAGGCTGCAGACTTGTAGAGGTCAAAAGACCAGTAATGAAATCTTACACCAATAACTTGCTATTTCTTAGAGTCYTTTGCAATATGATAGTGAAATCAGCTATGGCTGTGGCCAGGGACCAGGAGTAACACAAGCCCAGCTTGGTTTGAAAAGCCAGCTCCCTCTGGGCAGGTGTGCRTGGAGGGCTGGACACGGGCACAGGACAGGGGTGGGGCAGGGCTGAGGCATGGACTGGATGCTGTGGTGGCTCCCAGACCCCTTCCCATGACAAAGGCTGTGCTGTGGCAGCTGATTTTATAGCTGCTGGCCCRGGAATGCTGGGATGTGCCTGGGCAGCGACTCCTGGGAGCCTGCCCCTCCCARCTGCAAACCTGCCGATGCAGCAGTGTCCCACAATGAGCTGGGAGCGCAGGAATGCGCACAGTCAAGCTCCCTGCCACGGAGTAACCCTCCCAAGCCCGGCACTGCTCTGCCTCTGCAAGAGACAGGAACCTGCAGTTTCTCACAACAATCCTGAGGGCAGCTTCACCCTGACCACCACCAGGAAGGCAGAACCAGTCTGCAAGCTCCAGAGGGAGCAGGGTGTCACACTGCCATTCCTAGCCCTCGAGAAATTTCGGAAATTCACCCAACCTGCAGCGCTTCCTTTGGCCAATGCCTTCAGGGAATTAGCAGCAGTGTGAGGCATTGAGTTGTGCTGCTGATTTTCTGTTTCTCCTTACCAAAAACACAGTGTCATCCCAGCAAACATGAGCCCCAGCTTGCYGAACCAAATCAGCCTCAGCACCTCACATGGCAGGACTTTGCAGCAAAACAATCGAGCTGACAGATTTTTGTGCATTGACATCACACATGGGAAAAAGTCTTACTAATCCTMCAAAGTTCCTTCCAGTGGATGACTTCATTGATGTCTCTGGATCAGTCCCAGCTGCTGCAAATGAGCAGAGATAGACCAAAATTCAGCAATAACACAGGAGATTTGGTCAAGATCAGCTCAGATGGCATCTCAGAGTCCAGGGGCATGTACAAGATGTTTTCATACAGAGCACTGAAAACAGCAAAAGGTATTTGGGGCTAATCAAACGTAATGGTAGAGAACAGTTTAGTTAACCTCTAAGTCACATGKTTTGTGGCTTCATCACAGACAGAAATGCTGGCTTCGATCTCCAGCCGTCAATGAACCTTGTTCCAGGTCATGACAACTGCTTTCAAAGTCTCTGGGTTTGGCAATAAGACTAATTCAATCAATGGATGTGGTCATTCATTGCACACCAGTGTCAGGAGCTGTCACAGCACCTTAGAGACACAGTACCTTTCTCTGAGTCCATCTACTCCTAAATAGGTTGAGCAACATCTAACCCTGCTGATGGTGTCTCTCTCTCAAACCAGACCTGTGGGAAGTCACATCAGCCCGAGAGACATTTTGCCCGCTTTTATACCTCTTTATCACCCTGATCAGATTGCAGCAATTTCTTACCTAATTCATTAGCTCAGACTTTGGCTACAGTGCAATACAAATGCTCTGATACTGCTTCTTAATGGCACCTGTATTGATCTGAACCTGCCTGAAGCCATTCTCATCACCCTCTCCATGGCTGGCACTCTGACCGTGCTGATGGCTCTTTTCCCTGCTTGGTCAGAGCACAGAGTCCAAAATTACTGTCAGCTGTGCTGCAAGTAAACACCACAGCACCCACACGTGGGACAAATAACACTGATTAATGGTTTATTCAAATTGGCTGGCTTTAAGCTCCASTAGGAGCATTACAGTCCCCTAGTGGGGAGCCTGGGAGGAGGACTGGGGTCAGAACTGGTGGTTCAAGGCAGCCCATGCCTGTGACRCTGCCTCCAGACATTTGCTGCAGGAGCTCTTTGCTGTGCATCCAAGTCAAGGCCAGGACCAGTCCTGCCAGGACACAGAGGTGCCCAGGATGTTTGGGAGTAACACAGAGCACTGCATGTAAAGCATGGAACTACTACATACTTACTATTTATACCTAGTGTTGCTTTGTGGGATTTAACCCACTTAACCAGCAGGCTAATTCCAGCTGAAACAGTGGCTGTCCTCACTGACATGGTCAGAGCAGGATGGGGATCCCAGGCAGGAGGAGATGGCCTGCAGGTCCCAGCAATGTCTCCAGGACTGTCCTGCTCAGCTGCAGAGGGGCACAGTGTTCCTGTCTGATACCAGATTTTATTACTGCTTCTTACTCCTGGCAAGATGCAGTCACACTGAAAAAACACAGAAGTGGTTTTCACATGGAAATAGAAGGGTTTGGGAAATAGCAGGCATTTCCTGCCCATTTACTGCAACACAARCTCCCCATCTGAGCCCTCACTGTGACAAATTAAAGCCTCTGACTGTAACACCTGTCCCTCAGCTGGCTGGGGACTCAGTGCCATTCCCTGCTTTGCCCATAGGGAGCAGGCAAAAGTCTCCATCACCTGGGCAATCATTAACTGCCCTGGTGAGCTGGGGAGGTGCAAGGAGAAGCTGTCCTGCTCTGCAAATACACTAATGGCTCAAGTGGAGATTAGCAGGAGTGTGTTACCAACCAACCTGTGCCAAGAGGTGACAGGGTACCAGGGACCCAGCATGGCCTGACCAGCCTACACATCCCCTGCCTTTGGCTTTGCACCACCAAGGTCACCACCACAGTGCAACCAGCATGACTTCTGAGGTTGTACTGGGATTGCACGGAGTTTGTGCTGGGAGCTGGTGCCACAGGCTGGGAGGGAAGGCTGGGCTGCACAGGCAGTCCCTAGCAGCACCTCAGCCCAAATCAAGCATTAACTCAGCAGAGCAAATGTTTAACCAGCCTCCAGGGCCTCCCTGCAGCAGGAGGTGAAACGCTGTCTGCCTCCGAGTCCAGCCCTGGGTGACTTGAGCAGAGCAAAGTTTTGCCTGCAGATTGGGAGCCTGACCTGACTGGCGGTGATGCTGCCATCCCAACCCCTGCTGAGAGTGGAGATTTCATAAAGATGCAGGCAGAGCTGTTTGCTCTGTGTCTCACAGCTGCAGGCTCCTCTCCAGGCTCCTCAGCAGGCACACACTGGCACTGGCACTGTGCTTGTCTCAGTGGGCAGCACTGCACATCCAGGCAGCGCCAGGGTTGGTGTTGGGAACTGGCTTGACACAGCTGGGGTTTTTTAATACACAAGAGACATGTCCACACAAGAAAGTTCCTGGTGCCACAGCAATTGGCTAAAGAGATGACAGGCAGCAGCCAACATCACTAACACAGTAACTCAGCAGCTAAAGTCCATCTAATGAACAGCCCTGGTAACAAGAACCTGGCTTTGGGCTCCTCCAGAACCATTTTYCTGTCCCCAGTACTCATTAATAACCATACAGCCACCCACCAGTGACACTCCAGGTGCAGCATTATTTTCTCTTTATGTGCACACTGAATGAGAAAACCATGTCATTCCCCCAGCATCCCAAGTGCCAAGGGATGAGCCCTCTGCGTCAGAGAGTTGTACCAGAGCTGTACCAGAGCCATGCCAGGACTGCCTGGGTGTGCCAGCTGCTGACTCAGGGACACCCTGGGCTCGCTCCTCTGGGGTGGTGCCCCYAAAGAAGATCCCCCCACAAACCCCTGCAGCACTCCCAGCCGCATGAGGCCATCCCATATACAGGAGATGGGTGATGCTGGAATGAGCTCTCCGTGTCCCCTTCTCCTAGGCCATGGAGCCACTTCCTAAGACACACAGGGCAGCTGGTGAATGATGCAACTCATTGTCTGCAGGAGCCACTCCAGATAAATCTCAGCCAGCAATCAACCACCCTCACAAAGTAACCTTCAGGGAGCTACAGGGGCAGCACAAAGGCTTTTTGTTAATCTCAAAGGCACAGGAGCACAGGGGGAGATTGCTYACTAATTTAGATAGCACAGAGAACTGTTCTGCAGGGAGCTCTCAGAAAAAGAGCTTTGCCATGAAAAGTCCCTTGGCTCAGGGGAGGAGCCAAGATGTGCAAGCTGGTCAGGCACCAGGGTGCATCAGAAATATATCCAGAAAATTTAGCTGGCYTTTTTCTGATTTTACTCAGTTAAAAGCAGATGTTGATGGATCACAGCCCTTTTCCACTCCCACATCCACCAGCCATAATCACACTTCCTTGGGAGCTCAAAACAGGTTTAGATCAATGCTCTTTTCTCCYTTTGACACATCTCCAGTGAACTCACAGACCTGAAACTTGTTCAAAGGTGACCCAAGGGGAAGAGCACAGATGTGTATCCATTTCCTTTTCCATTCAAATTGAGCCAAATGGTATTTTTGGAGTGTGCAATGAGCAGCCAGGCCATGGGACAATGCACAATGTGAGGGGAGTCTGTTGGGCCATGAAGATCTTGTGGGGCACACATGGGCTGTGAGATCACAGCTTGAGCAGAAAAAYTGCACAGCCTCCCCACTTAAAGGCCTCTCCTTTGCCCCAGCCTTGGTTTAGGTGCAAAAGCTGCGTGGGGTCTTCCAAACCTTGCCTGTGAGTAATCCATGGCTGGACAGKTCTGACTGACTGCACTCACAAGCGCACAGACACACCACACACATTGGAGTAAGGACCAGCCTGCCTCTCCTCTCCTGCATCTGAGGCCCCATGTCAATTAAAGTGAGCAGCTCCTGGTYAGGAGGTTAAAAATATTAATGACTTTTTTAGTCTGTGGTAGCAAAGAGCTGGCAACTTCTCCTATGTTTCATTTCCTGTGATAGAGCAATGCCTGTACAGTCTTTTCTCATTTCTCTCTTGTCTTTTCTTCCAGAAAGAATATTCCCTTCAGTCCAAGGGCCCGAGTGGAAGCAAGAAGCCAGGGAGTGGCAGTTCAGGTGAGTGCCAGCTGCTCATGCTGACCCTCAAAGAGCTTTGGAGGCAAACTGGGAGGGGCTGGGGCTTCAGCTCACCCCTGGTGCTGCTGAGCCCTTGGCTGGGATGGGGGAAAAGGTTGGGATGTGGAGAGGTGCAAACTGTGGAAAGGTGAAAGTGAAAGAGCACCCCTGTGTTGGTGAGAACCTGGCTTCTTTCTCCAGTCCTTCACAGGGCCAGGAGTGTCAGGCCAGGACAGGGCCTGGACGATGCACCCTCGGGTGCCACAGAGTGTGAAGGTGACTGGGCACCCCAGTGGTGTCCCCCAGCCTTCCCTATCCCCTTCCTCTGTGTGGAAATGGTTTTGCTTCATCCCTGACCCTCCTGGGCCTGGGACACTGAGCACCTGCAGGCTGGCCCTGGGCAGCCTGGGCAGAACTGGACCACAGAGCCCACTGAAGAGCCAAAAGGAGCTGCTGGAGCAGTTTAACCCTTTCTTCTCCTCCATCTTTGCAGCTTTTGGTTTCCCAGGCTATGTCAATTCAGGGGCAGCCAATGTGGCACCAGTGATGATGAGGACAAGAAGCCCAGCTCAGGCAGGGGCTGCATCCAGCAGCAGCAGCAGACCTGGCAGCGATGCTGTGGCATCACACGAGCTCTGATGCCACCAGGACCCCGTGGCCCYGTGTAGGGGCTGCGTGTCCCCCTCGCAGCCCTTTCCCCCGGGCCGTGCAGCATTTGGTGGATGGCAGGGTGTTGCAACATGCCAGGGAATAATCACGATAGCTGGAGCGGTTGCCCTGGTGCCGGCTTGGCTGTTGCAGTGGTTGCTAAAGAGAGTGGGCGTGCGGCTTCCTCTGGGGCGATCTGATTTCTCCAGGAGCGTGGTTAAGGCACGCTGGGGAGAAATCGTCCTCGGTGGAGCAGGGACACGAGCAGGGACACGGCCTCTCCCCCAGCAGCAGCAGCGGCGCCTGTGGCGAGCAGCAGCTCGGTGCCCGGGCACGCACGGAGCTCTTTGCTCTGGGGAGGAGAAGGATCAGCGCCTTCACCTGTGCTGGGAAAGCACCGTCGGACAGCGAAGAGCCAAGGGGAGAAGTTTTCAGGGCGGCACCGAGGAGCGAGCAAGGCCAGCGGCTGCTGCCAGCCAGCGGCTGCTGCCAGCCGAGCTCGGGAGGTCCCGGTGGGTGGCAGGAGCAGCAGGGAGGGACCAGCTGCCACCTCCACGTCACCTCGTGTCCCCGCTGCCGCCGCACGGACCCGGCAGGAGCCGGGCGCTGCCYTGGAGCGGCCAAAAGGCACACGGGTGGCTGCCGGGGCAGGCAGCAGCAGCAGCAGCTCCATGTCGTGGGGCACAGGGCAGCACCTGCCCCCCGGGCTCCCCCGGGCCTCGCTGCGGAAATCAGGTAAGGGCTGGGCCCCAGGGATCCCCGCTTCTCCTGTGCTCCCTTCCGCGGGACGGGCTGCTTCACCCCCGGGATTGCTCTGCACTGCGCACACAGGTGACTTGGGAGACTGTTTKAATTTTTTTTTTGAGATATCATGCTACTTTAATACTTCTGTAGCTGGTTGAGAAGCTGCCCTTCTACTTCTGCCTTTCCATATCTCGCAAGAAGTTCCCTTAGAATACCCATCCTGCAATTCAAACCTTCCTGGAGAGGCACTGGGCTGGATAGGGGACTAACGCAATCCCTACAAATCARCATGGGAGGATATTTTCTGTGTTTAACAAAATACCTTTGAACTAACTTTAAGCATTCATTACTGATTGATGTGCATCTCTGTCATTGGCGGGCAAATGTGCAGAGCAAATATTTGGTGAGATATTAAAACTAAGTTTATGATTGTCAAGAGGGACTGCTAAGCATCTGCCACTGTCAAACAAAACTAAACCAGTGCTCCACAGGCTGCTTGTAAAAGGCATGGGACGTCTTGGTGATTGCTAACAGACTAGGATCCCAGCCTTGCTATCTTTGCTTATCACAGTCCAAGGTAATTAAAGGAAATTATTAACCAGCACACCCAGTCCTGCCTGCCAGCAGAGAGGCACTTGCTGCTGCCTGACAATAACAAGCATTTCCAACTGGTAACTTCTACATGCCAGAATGCTGAGCAAGCCTCAGACCTGGTGGGATTTCTCTCTTCTAAATCCATGTGCATGAATGCAAAGTTCAGCAGATGCCYATGGTGACATCCAGAGTCCTTTACCTTTGGGGTGATGGTCGGTGGCAATGTGCAGGCAATCTGTGCTCCCTTAGGCAGGTGCAGAGCTGGTGCAAATGGGGACCCAGCCCTGGGGGCTGCGGTGCTGGCAGGGGCTCAGCAGGGGCAAGCAGGACTGGGGACAAACTGGAGGGACTGGGATAAACTGGGGAGCCTGGCTACACCAGTGAGAGAACACTGGCTGTACTGGAGGGGAGTACTGGCTGCACAGGTGAGCAGCCCCATCCCCGGCATGTGCTCAGCAGAGACACAGAGGTAGGAACACTGGTGACATGTGGCAGCAGTGCTGGGAGCTGCAGAGATGTGTCCCCCAGCCCTGTTTTACATTTCCATTCGGGTTTTCTCTGCTTTTCTGACCTTGTGACCTCATGGGGTTTATTTCTGACCGTCAAGGCTGAGTGGAGGCAAGGGGACCTGGGGTGTGAGYGCCTGCTGCCCCGAGGCAGCCACTTGATAGCTGGGAACTGCTTCCCACGGCAGCCACATCGAGTTACACTCACCCTATTGCATTATAAATACCAGAATTAGCCTTGCTTAATTATTTAAAACTATAGATTAAAAGCAGACAAAGGCTCTTTGACTCCTTCCCAGAGCACACCTATCATTTATCAGAGGCACGGTCGCCTGGTGACAAGCTCAGGGGAGCGTGCCAGCTCCATTGGTATGAGGTGCCCTGGCACAGCTGGAGCCAGAGGAGAGGAAAATCACAGTGAGGGTGGGAGCTGCTGCCATCTCACCCAGGGAGGGTGATGTTTAACATCTGCCAGTCTTTGGRCTCACATTATTACTATTATTATCATTATTATTATTATCRTTATTAATGCCATCATCCTCCATCTCCAGGGCAGTAAGCCACAGCAGTCATTAGGCTGATGTGAATTACAGGTATTTTGTTCCAGGTTGTTGTAACAGCAGCACATGGATCACTGGGGTGATAAAGGCACATTTTGTGGGCTCAGCTGTGGGGACTCACCCACCACAGGGTGTCCAGGCACTGTGAGCCTCCCCATCAAGCAGCCCCCACATCCAGGTGCCTCCCTCTGCCCTGAACCCACCTAGCATGCAAAAGGGGCTTCCTAAACAAGTGCCCAGCTTTGAGGTCAAACCTCCTGTCCCCCTGGCAGATGATCCTCTGCAATGCAGGTGCACACCTGAAAGCTGCTGTCATCAGACAAAGCTTTGGGGCTTTCAGAGACTGACATGGAATTCTTTCCCATTTTGCCAACCCCAGCTATTCTTTATGTCTAAAATACAGCTAATTAACACTAGAAAAATCATGTGAATTAGCAAGTGCCACAAATTGAAGAATCCAAAACCAATGACAAACTTTCAGCTTCATTCTTTGTAGGACTTAACATATAGCATGACCTTTTCTGCCATTACTCTATCAGAAGAAAAGCTGTAGAGCCAAACTCCAGCTGCACTTCAGACACTGGAAATGCATTGACATAAAGTTCATACTCTAAAAGGAAAAAAAAAAAATTAAGTTCTGGTTAACAGAGAAGCATGCAAGAGCTTAAAAGTAACAGAASCTGGTTTAAAGATCCCACACACCTCCACCTGCAAACTCTTATGGGGAGTGGGGACAGGCCCTGCTCCTCTCAGCCTTCCCAAGAGGGGTGAGGGATGGTACTCTCACTGTGAGGAAAGGAGGGCTCCCCAGAGATTGGAAGTTGTTGGGGTCTGAGGCCCAGAAAAGGGATGGTYTCCCCCCATAATTGCTGTTAAAAGTGTCAGAAACCCACATTAYCCCCCAGGCTCAGGTTACTTGTGTCAATAGCTTTAAACTCGCTCTGCTGGCCCACACTGCTGTGTTGGTTTTGCAGCTGCCTGGCTTGCAGGATGTGTATGACCAGCTGCTGTCAGCAGCCCTTCATTAATCTCTTGGTTCTTTAAAAAAAGACTCATGAATAAATCCTGAGTATCCAGAAAACCAGAGGTTCTTCTCTGTAACCACAGTTGTAAGTGATTATTTCTGCTCAGGAAGTGGTCTCTTGGATCAGTGGTTTTACAAACCCAGATCCAGGGCTCTGACCCTGGACATCCTGAGGTTTTTGCCCAGCCTTGTCCCTTCTACCAAGTGACAGGGTCTCACAAGGTTACAGACAGCAATGTCCTCTGAGTACAGATCCCATTCCCAGAATAATGCCTTCTGACTGTTTTTACACGGGTGGCATTACACAAGGGCCCATTATCTGCCCAGAAATGGATGCCAATCCAACATTTTTAACAAAAGCAGTTTGGTCATCATCTGCCCCTATTGAGAAAACTCTTCTGAGATGCTCTAGTTCAGTTCTCAAACGACAAAGACAGCAGAAATAAAACACTGTGAACCACATTTGCTTTCTAGATTTCAGCTGAAGTTGAACACTGACCTGTGCTGCAGAAGGCAGCACTGACAGCTYTGCAGTTTAAGGATGCAGGTGRCATAGGAAAGGGCTGAGGGATGTGCAGGGGAAAAACAAGATGTCACAGGGGGCTGGATGTCAGGAGACCTTGGCAAAACACAAGTCAGGYATTTCACATAGAAACCTGCAAAAAGCAGCTCCTGTCCTGCTGCACCCYCCATTCTCCTGTACAGGTGCAGGTTGACAGGTGCTGGGCAGGACCCGAGACCTCCACTCTGCAGCTTTCTACATCCAACAGCTGTGGATTAACTCCATTTCCAACCTGTTTACTTCTCCCCTTGTAAAGAACAGCTGTAGCCATGTAGGCAGCCTAAGCAGAGCTGCCTCCCTCAGGTTACCTGCCCTTTCCAGGACTGTTAATCCCTTTAACATTCCTGGGGATTATTTCCATCCCACAGGAAGGTGGCACAGGCTGCCAGCAGCAGTGCACAGCCCTGACACAGAGGGACTCACACAGCAATCCACCACCAGGAGACAAGTTGCTTAATCCTAAATAAATGCTCTGTGAAGGGCATCTCCTCCTTGTGAGGGAAAACCAAAAAGCAGCAGCAGCCAAAGGAAGCATAGCCCAGCTCSAGCTGTGGCCAAACCCTCATGTCCAATGTCTGTCCTTGGGGATGAGCCAGTCCTTTCCCTCCTCCTCTTCCTCCTCTTCTCCAGGAGCAAGCTAAAACATTTCTCCTTRTTCTGGGGGGCTGCACTAAAGCCACTCAGCACCTCAAGCAGCACACCCTGTTTTACACTCCTAGTAGAGTATATTTAATATAAATTTGCAGCATTCATGCTTTCCAAGGCATTTAGTGCTGCACCAAAGCTGCCTGATGTCCTGTTTCCCAAAAAGATTGCGGCTGAGCATAATCAGAAGTGGAAAAAATTTGCCCCAGGATTGCAGAGTGATGATTTTATTGCACCTCTCCCAGRAACTGGGGGATTTATAAGTATTTCCAGGTGGTCTGAGCAGGAATGTGGGCTTTGCTTTACATCAGAACAGAACAAGATATTAAAATGTCACTTTTCTCCTCCAGTCAGTCCCACACCCTGGGGCAGGAGGGTGTCTGCTCTCGGGGCCGTCTCAAAGATGCTGAAAATCCCCTGTGTGGTCTCCTGAAAAACAAATAGAGACTGGAGGCTYGTTTCACAGTACAGTTGAGAGAGGAGATAACTCCATGTGTGATGGCCAAGTACCTGCCAGGGGCCCTGGCATCCTCATCCTGGCAGTCTTGCTTTTTACTAACAGAAAAGCAGCTGGAAACACACATTCCCTAGAAAGCTTTGAGCTTCTAGAAATGAGGAAAGGGAAAATACCTAAAAACAAGCAAAGACCTGAGTTGTTGAAGCAAACAGAGTTACTTTTTATAAGTAACACTCCAAAGCAGACCTATTTAAAAGGTCACATTGTCTTCCTCAGTGCAGCAGGGGGTTTTAACATCCATGTGTGGTTTTTTGTTTGTCTCTTGCAAAGAACAAAATAAAAATGTCCAACACTTTTGCTGATTTATGATGCTGGCCAGGGAGGTGCCAGGGCAGAGCCTTGTTCATTGATCTGCTGCTGAATCATGCAAAAACAGACATCCTGCTGTAAATCCACTGCAGAGACCTGGCTTGATTTACACCTCCAGCACCATAAATAATGACAAAAAGCAGCCTGATAGCACTCTGTCTCTGTTACATGGACATGCATTACCTCAGGTCTCAGAGATGATAGATCTGCTCCCTGACAAACATTTTGCACTGGCTCCCATTTGCCAACCTGCAGGAGAARGGATGCCCCATCCTTACCCTCAGCATAACCCCAAGCTGTGCTCCAGACATGCCAGTATTTTTATATTCTCATTTTTCTTTTTCTGCTCAGTGTAAATGGAGATATTCCTTGAATTATTCAGGCTGARGGCTTCTGAAGGTTTAAATTCTTGTAGAGAGGTTCAAGGCTCCGTCCGGCCCCAGTCAGGGCTTTGACTTTGTCCCCAGGGCAGCAGTACAGACACCCACRGGAAGCCAAACCCTCGAGGTGGGTTTCTGCACGCTCCTAGGCACATCTTGTGCCATGAAAACCAGGCATAGAGGTACCTGCTGTGTCCTGGCCCGTGCAGTTTACTGAGGCAAATTGCACTCCTTATGAGGACTTTCACATGCTGGTTCAACAGAACCAGCCCAGAAAACATCCAGTCCATTTCAGTCCCTCACACTCCTTCCTTCCCGGTTTTTCTCTTAATTTGTACAAGTTTAAGGGAAAAGTTCCCTATCTGCCTTCAGGAGTAGGTTGATACATTGCTGTTTCAGTCATGCAATATTAGATTGCTGCAGTCTGGAAATAAACACATTAGCCCATTCAAAACCTCCAGGCTCACCATGGTGCTCCCTCAAAATGCTGCATAAGACAGAAGGGGGGCCCTTCCCTGATGATCCTSGGTGTCTGGGGAAACACAACAAGCCCAGACTGAAGGACTGGATGACACCATTCCATGTGTGTGCATTGCTGGGTGCTGGACCTGTGTGGATGTGGGTAAAGCCCAAAACTCTGCCCAAGGAAATCTTCCAGGATCTGGGTCTTGGGGTTGGGAAGAAGGGACTTCCAATCCTGAGTTGCAAAAGGAAAACCAYACATCATGGAGGCAGGGGAAAAGAGTATTTAATAAATAGCAGTGCTGCACCAGTGCCCCAAGAGCTTAGCAACAGGACCCAAGAGCTAATTGGTTCAGAGAAAAATACCAAAGTCACTTGAGTTTCAGCCATTTACACACTCAGGTGGGTCCTTCAGGCTTCGTTGGCTGCATAATCCTTCCACCTTGCTACTCACGGCATTGTCCCGTAGCAGAGCACATCAAGTGGATTTAAGGTAGACAAATCCAAGAGGGACATGTCCCAGCCCTTCTCCTGACATGCATCAGGTTTTGGTACCAACACACAAGCAACTGTGGGCATCTGTGTCACTGGAGGCAGCTCTGGACTACACAGGAACAGCAGGAAAGGGCAGTGGAATGACAAGGTGACATTGAGCCTAGTCTATTAGCACAGCTTCCAAGAACTATGTTTCCATTAAAAACACCTGGCATTTTATTGAAGTTACTCCATGGAGAGGCCTTTTTGTTTGAAAAATGAAGACATAGCTTTGCCATTTGAAATATGAGGTTAACCACTTCATTCATGCCAAAACAAACCTTTGTTTTTGTACCTTCTTTCCTTCCTTGTCTTTTCTCTGCCTCTTCTGTGGAGAAAGAAAAAAAAAGAGAGAGAGAGAAATACAAGAAAAAAATGAAGCCATTTTACCCCAGTGAAAATCTGATATGTTTTCTCATTGTTCCAAACCTGGCTTTCATCTAGCAAAAATTAGCCATGAAATTGCACTGCCTTAACCCTTGGCTGTTCTTCAGTCCCTGCATCTCTCTGGAAGGCAATGCTGAGCTCCCAGTTTCAGCCTGGGGAGTCCAGCCCTGCAAGGGTTTGAGTCAGCCTGGCACTTGCCACCAAACATCAAAGCACACCACCTTCCCTTCTGCCAGCAGTGATGTGTGATCCTAGAGAAAATAATGTGATACAAAAAATCACTGGTTGCAGCTTCCAAGCACCCTTTAAATATGCACCGAACTATTCACCCCAATTACACTCCTGTAATGGGCTCTGATTTGTTTGCCTTTGTTCCCAAAGCAGTAGGGCACTGGCCACATTAACATTCAATGAGAAGTTGTTTGATATTGAATCTTTTCTTCAGCAGTATTATTCCTTACACAATTTTGTTTGATTGCAATCCACTTCACATTTTTAAGTGCTTACTGACTGTGAAAGAATGACCTAGCTTGCTTTCTCTTGGCTTTTTTTATTGATTTCTCTTTKAAAAAGGTTTTGTTCCTTTTATACATGAGATTGAAATAAAAGAAAGAGGCAACATTACTGAACAACTGTTTTTCTTCCAGCTCCATCAACCCATATAACTTCACAGTAGGCCTCAAAAAATACTGTAATAATGAGACACTTAAAGACATAAAGCTGCCTACACCCTTTTCCTGGGACATTTTTTGGTTCTTACTGGTAAACTTCCAAATTGTTCAAGTGAATAGTCAGGAATAAATTGCTCTTTCTGAGCACCTGATTAGACCATACACTGAGTAATTGGAGGCAGACCTACTGTGCTTCTCATTTAAAGACACAGCCCACCACATGCATTTTTCTCATAACTTGTGCTTTGCACTCACTCTGTATAGGAGTTTTTTGTAAAGAGAAAATGTAAAGRAATTGGAAAACACCAGCAGTGAGCATGCCCTGTGATTTGCCTGAAATCCAAGCTGCCATTCCTTCCAAAACAGTGGGCTCTTGTTCTTACATCCAGAACATACAAATTATTGCAGCATGATCACAGGCTGCATGGGCGAAGGATGCTTTTCTTGGCACTGGACTCAATCCTGATGAATAGGTCAGCATGATATCAGTAAAATCCTTTCTTGAAAAGAGGTTTCAGATACAGCAGGACTTCCTCATGCCAGTGTTTCAGAAGCCCCTTAAATCCCAYGGCATCCCCTTGTGCTATGGGACCAACAGCCTCATCCAGAATGCCCAAAGCAGCAGCTCAACACAGTTTACATCCATGGCTGCTTCCAGTTTTAGTTAGATCTAWCTTGTATTAATTAATCCTTGGCACTAAATTCTACAGCCACTGAAGTGAGTGGTTGGCAAGTAATTTAAGTGATCTAATTAATGTGAGTCTCATCAACAACTCGAAGGGAGTATTTTTTAAAACCTCTAAGAACCCCACACCAGCACATGAAGGCACATGCACTCTGACACTGACATGGTGTCAAGCAGCCAGGACAAGCAGCAGCTCCTCTCCTCTGTCTCTCCTGGGGTTCTCACACCAAGCAGGGTGAGACTTCTCATGCAAACACCTCATTTCTTCTTCCAGCATCGATGTACRCGGAAATACAGCGGGAGCGACCAGATGGTGGGAATATCCTGACTCACCCAGACTACATAGATGGAAACCCAGATCTCATCAAACCTAAAAAGCTCCTAAATCCTGTAAAAGCCTCAAAGAGCCATCAAGAGCTGCACAGGGAGCTGCTGATGAACCACAAAAGGTAAGGGGATGTTGCAGCCTGCCACTGGAGCAGCCCAAGAGGTGCTGAGCTGTCAGAGCTCAGGAGCTGAGGCTCAGGTGCCAGTGACAGACTGCAAGCTGSAACAGCAGGATAAAACCCTCACTTGCAAACATAGTATCCCCTCTTCTTTGGCTGTATCCTTTCCTCTTTTCTCTGATGTGACCATTTCTTTTACAAAAATAAAGCAGAAGGAAAAGCCCCCGCTCTGCCATCCTGAAGCACCGGCTGGCACTTTTTAGTCACAAGCACTGGAAGATGCAGGGCATCCCTACAGCCCCTTTTTGGTGTCCCTTGGAAGTTTTCTGGTTTTTCTGTCTCCATCACTGATCTGCCGAGTCTCCAGCAATACACAGCATTCCTGTGCACTTGAAGGTCAATCCAAAGGCAGGAAGAGGTGCAGCCCAGATGCAGCCATTGAAAGCTGAGGTAGCAGCAGGATGAGATCATCTGCACAAGGCTACTCAGCAACTCCCTAAATATCAAATGGGTAAAGACAGGCTAGAATTCATTTCCTGACTTCCTACCCCATCACCCCAATTTAGCTCTTTGGGGGTACAGATACAACATCAGGAAAACCATATCAATGATCAAGAGCCTACAACTACCTCATTCCATTGTGGCAACTGTCTGAACATCAGTGCAATAAAATCATATTTGGCTYAGAGGCTTTTAAGCACAGCAAAAAATCTGCTGGCTTTTTATTGACATTTTCTGAACACCCTGAAATACCTTGACACAATAGCTCTTTGGCTGCCTAATTAAAAGGAGCACAGCCTCTGTTCTAAAGGACTGCAGCCATCACAAGAACCAGACACGGATATTAATTCAGTGAACAATCAAGCCTGCYAGCAGGGTGCATTAATCAATACTGGCACTGGCTGGGCTTGGGTTTGATTTGATTTTCCCAGAATCAGAAGAATTACAGGGACTTTTCTCAGATGTCACTATACYAGCCAGATATTTTTAAAAGTCTCTGGTTTGAGAGTGACCATCTCCTCCCTAGTGATACTGCCCAGTTTAAAGGGTCACCTACCAGCACTGTMTGACCTCACAGTGCATTATTCCAGTCTAACCATAATGGAACAAAGGAACAAGGAACCCCTGCAATGGAATCAGCAGAGAGGAATGGCAGTGAAGGAGGTGTAGACTCTGCAGCACCAGATCACAGTGGCAAACACAAAGTACATCACCTTTTTGTGTTCCAGCTCTGTGCCTGCCACGGTGTCACAGCCACATGTGGCACCTGTACTGGCAGGAGGCAGCTCCAGCACAGGCATCCTGCACCACCTACTCATGTGGCCCCTCTCAAGCATCAGTTTAAACCTGGCTCTGACCTCTCAAATATTTTTCAGCAAATATGTGAAACAAGCCTTACTGCAAAAACTAATCCACTGTTGCTGGTTTCTTCTCACTGTCAAATGTACCAGTTTTGCTTCCTGCTAAATATTACCATTGAGGGAGAGAGGGGAGAAGGGGAGAGAGAAGGAATTATGACCTGCTCCTGTTTCTGCTTTGGTTGGTTTTTCCCCCTCAAGCAGCAGGGAGAAGCAACTGAAATCAGCAGCTTGTGTAACAAAATCCTTATCTTACTCAACACCTCTGGGCACTAACACAGGCTGATTAAATCAAAGAATAGTAACAAATCTACAGGCAACATTACAAGCTGTGTCTCCAGCAAGCCAAAGCAGGTTTTCCTTTTCTCAAGCCTTGGGAAAAGCAATTTTGCAGCATCCAAATTGTTCCTGCTTCAAAAACYTTGATGAAAGCTCGGGGGCCAAGGCTATGGTTGCCTTCACTGATGTTGCTGTGAACTTTGTCTTGTCATTAAGCAAAAAAAAAAAATTACAACGGGAAGTATCATCAAAAGTGGTACTGGAAGGATGCAAGCACTGAGTCCCAGCCATGCTGTGACAGTGCAGAGGTTTGCTGCACCTGGAGAGAGTGGTTCCTCTCTCCTGCCTGCCAGTTCAGCTTTTCATGATGTGAGGTACCACCTCAGCACCTGCTCTCCTGCCAAGAAATCCACAGCCCACAGGGTCTGATGCCTCTACTTTCAAACAACCTTGGCCAAAACCAGCCAGCCTTTGGTCAACAGAGACCTCCTAGTGCTGAGGAGGAGCTTTAGATGAACAGCACTCCCCAGCCCAGGGCGCCCTGGGCAAGCCCTTAGCACAGCCATGGGGGGGTTCCCTCCTCTCTCAACACAGACCTGCGCCCACAGGAAAACCAAACAACCCATAACTACCTCAGGTATGCAGTATCCAAAGTGTGAGGTTTCTGAAATCTGTTCAGGCAACACCTTCCATCTCTTTGCCACACATTTATGCCCTGCCTGCATGGCCCTGCTGTGTTTCCTTTCCCGTGATCCCACCCCTCACAGAACAGGGGTTCACCTGAGATGCAGYAAGTGGCCAAAGGGGAGTCAGGCACTGTGCCATCAGCAA
The DNA here is from genome assembly GCA_014549065.1 of Cardinalis cardinalis. Classification (NCBI taxonomy): domain Eukaryota; kingdom Metazoa; phylum Chordata; class Aves; order Passeriformes; family Cardinalidae; genus Cardinalis; species Cardinalis cardinalis. The sequence continues at coordinate 4,425,418 of JACDOX010000047.1, read as the reverse complement.
ATCCTCCGGCTCCCAGGAGGAAAGGACACTTCATTTTGGCCTCTTGATCCATAACTATCCATGTCAGCAGGGGGATCGTCGGCTCTCAGCTCCGAAGCAAAGCTTCAGATGAAGCAAAGCTTCAGAGCTTCGGATGGGATGCGCGGGGAAGAAGGAGCTGCCAGGACAATTACTGCAGCCCAATGACTACCCCTGCTGGTGGGAAAAAAATCGTCATTATTGCACATGTTCTCAGCGCCGCTCAATCTTCACCTGGCACGCTAAAACCAGTAACAGCAGGAGCCTACGGTCGGCCCCTTTTCCACACCCGACACAGAAAGCTGTGGTACCCCGGTGCAATGGGATCAGCCGAACTTCCAGCACCAAACGGGCCATACACGAASAGCAACATGTGCCCACCCCAAGCAGGCAGCCCAAGGCACCTCAAACACCCTCGAACCTTGTGGATGGATTTGTGGGTCAGGGCTGCTTCATGGATTTCCCATGGATCTCATGGAACACAGGTCTCCCGGGTTTCCACTTAGGACTAAGACAAGTTTTGGGGTTGCGAGGCTGGCAGTGATTACACCCCAGGTGTAGATGCTCTGGCTCTCATTTATCTGCTTTGTATCCACAGAGGTTTGGGCGTGGACAGCAAGCCAGAGCTGCAGCGAGTGCTCGAGCACCGCCGGCGAGACCTGCTCATCAAACAGAAGAARGAAGAGGAAGAGGCAAAGAAACTGCAGTCTCCTTTTGARAAAGAGCTATTAAAGAGGCACCAGAGGCTGGATCAGGTAGAACTGAGCTCTCAGCCATCCTTGGCTTAACCTATCCACCTGACACGAGACACAGGGGAGATGGGTGGGCTGAGGCTCAACCCAAGGTATGGCACTGCTACCCCTCCATAAAACAGGAGCCAAAGTACATCTTCCACTGCTGCCCCACACAGCTGTAGCACTCCCATCCTCACACTGGGATCTAGCACTTCACCCAGGACCCCATTACACACCACTCACCCTGGGTCTCCTCTGGGTCCCACACAGTGTCCATGGGGTTTTTTTCAGTTCAAAGCACCCTAAACYGCATGGGGCAATAATAAACTGCTTTGGGCAATAATAACTGGACCCAGCAATAATGAAGCCTTGTGTTTTAATGTAGCTGATGCCCTTTTGTCCTTTCATGTGCACAAAGAATTCTTTCTTACAGCTGGAGAAGGAGCAGGAGAAGCAGGAAGACCATGCACCAGAATTCATTAAAGTCAAGGAAAACCTGAGAAGAACATCAACGGTGACAGGGGATGAGAAAGCAGCATAGCTTCTGCCAAAACCCAACGGGATCCTGCCAAGGCCAACACCCCCACTGAAATCTCTGTACATGGTGRACATTCCCAGCCACAACATTGGGGCTTCTTGCAGTTATTAACACTTGCTCCAGTAGAAGGCACAGAAAAGGTTTTCCCAGACCAGAGGGAATCACTGTGGGAAAAGTGCAGTATTCACCAAAGTACTCACACAAGTGGATGCAGAGAGAATGGTGTTATTTTCCTCCCAGACTATGGGTGCACACTAACCACCAGCTAACTCTTGGTTACCTCTAGAGACACAGTGAATATTTCAAAGAGGGAAGTCCGTGTAGGAACAGCTTGGGGGACTCCTGCTTCTTAGAGGAGGCAGGTTTGCCAGGCACAAGGGGACAAGAGGGCAGCTGCAGCTCTGGAGARCCTCCTAGAAACCTGGTAACTAAAAGGGACAATCTGTGTATTACTGAGAACAGCCCAAGTGACCATAATGGCTTTCCCAAGGGTCACTGGCTTTGCACCAGTGTGCCAGTCAAGCTGTGGGTCTCAGCAGCACACCTGTACCATCAGAAATACCAACCTCTGTGTGCCCTTACCAGAGCAGCACAGGCAGGTGCAGCTGTACTTCACAAGCACCTTTAAAAAGCATTTCAGCCAYTTCAAAGTGGCTTTTTAGGCAGTTCCATGATCAGGCAGAAAATACATTGGGCTGTTCCATCAGCTCCCCAGGTGGAAGGTAAATGCTCTGTGCAGAAAGCAAAGGCTGGGTGTTCCCAGCACAGGTGTCCATGGAAGTATGCAGTGACCAGGCAGCAGGTCCCTGTGGATGCAGCAGACAGACAAACAGCTTCTTGCCCCTGAACTACTGAGCTTCATCCTCTCTCCCAGCAGCTGGACATGTGCTACCATAGGGCCCCCCCAGAAATGCCCTGTGATGGAGAGGGGGTGATGTGGTCATGTCCCACGGGTGCCAGGCTGTCCTGTTAACCACCCTGCATGCAGCTGGTACCTGTGGGCACCAGGGGGTACRGGGCATGTAGGTCCTGATGCAAAACCACTTGTCAGTGCTTCTCATCCCCTTTTCCAGAGGTCAGAGCTGCCTCATTGCAGTTGCCACTTTACAAAGCTTCTTCTTGCTGCTGGTATAGCCAAGCTGAGGTGGATGGTGCACCTGCACCATGTTTGGACAGAGCCTGTCACACTTACAGGGCACCTGTGCCCTGGGATATCCWCATACAGAGCTAGAAGTGTGTTTTCTCAGCTTCTTTCTTCTCACACCAACCCTGATACRAAGCCTGAACAGCAAAACTCACCAACTGCCTTTGGACACTGGCTCCTGAATGGCCTCAGCAGACCTCGTCAGCTGGGCAGGTAATACCTGGGTAATCAACAGTTATTATCCACATCTTCWGTGGATCTGTATGTAACTTAAGGGAAACTGGGCATTTATACATATTTATAAAAAAGTTACTAATCCATTCTCTAGTCTCCTGGTGCAGTGGGATGTTTCATTTCAGAGGGCTGTTGCTTGACCTGGCAGCTTGAGTAAAACATCTGAGCTACATCRCAGGTCAAGAGCAGTGATACAGGTATGGAGCTTCTGTGACAGACTGGCCTATAAAAGCCCTTAACTCAGCTTCAACCCTTGAGCATCCCATCTCATGGCACTGTCCCTGCTGTAGTTTTTAAGGCCCTTGCTCATATGTTTGTTCTAAACATGATTTTATTTCAGAAATCCAGTGCATATTGTCACTATGGGTCAAACAAAATTTGAAAGGATATATTAACAGCCTTTCCAACTGTGAAGCTTTTTGTACAGGTTATGATTAAAACCATAAGAAAGAAGCATCCAGTATTTTTTCACAGGGGAAAAAAAAGCCAAATTTCTCCAAGGATAAAAAACTGTTGCTAAGGATGCTTGTATATAGCTGTAAAGAATCTGCATGGTACTCTATAGGTAACATCAGTGTAATTAACTAACCAGAACTACTGTGCTGAGGTTTTGTGAGGAGTTATGGCACAGATTAAGTAACCTTGATCAAAGAGCTCCAAAAAATTCAGCAAATTAATTTGTAATTTTGCCACAGATGGAAATGCACTCCAGGAGAGGCAATCTGTCACTCCACATGTACCAGTGAAATCCATGGTATCAGCTCACCCTGGCTGGGACAGGGGCATTTATGCAAGTCCTTGGGTGGGAGCCATCCAGTAAGGTCAGCAGTGAAGAGGCAGAAAGGATTTTGCTGCTCTTCTTAAGTATTCAAATATTACCTGGAGGGGAAAAATAAATCAAAGTGTCTCCCTTAGTCCACCAAGCACAGAGAGGGGMTGTACACAACACAGTCCATGCTGGCTGGGGGTGTCTGGGTCATTTCCAGCAGAGGTCCCAAAGGGTGAGGGAGGGCTGGGTCCCATTGCCCTAGCTCAGGCTGGGCTAGCAGAGTCACAAGAAATCCTTCCAGCAGTGGGGAGACAGCAGAAAGCCCCGACCGACCCAGCTGCCCACCAAGACCCCACAGGCTGTGAGCTGGGACACAGCATCAGGGACAGCCAGCACAGGCAGTGCCCTGGGGCACACAGAGCTTCAGCCCTGACCAGAGCTCCAGGCACATGGGAAATGATCCTTTCACTGCTGAAGTACTGACTTAAACATCACAGCATTTTCCAGCACAGCTCTGCTCACCCCTCTGAACTGATAACCCCCAGCTGGGCTCGGACACAGACAGAGCCTGTACAGCTTTCAACAATGCTCTTGAGCTTCGTGGAACAGCARTGAGGAGATGGCACCCTAAAAAAATCAGAGTAGGTATCACCAGGAAGATTTTGGGCTATCTTTGTGTCTATTTCTTTTGCATTAATTTTTTCTCAATGCCTCTAAAGCACATTCCTGAATAAAACTGGTATATCCTGAATAAAACTGGTGTATCCAGAAGGTACAGATTATCAGARTATTGATGGAAGACAATTTTTTGCACTGTGTATGTTGGTTATGTGGTATATAGTCTGTATTCTGTGTTGGTGTTTATAAATTTATATTAAACTATATGTCATGCACCTCTACTGAATTAACTCACTGTTTAATGTGGACACTTCTGAAGAAATAAACTAAATGATGATTGTATATTTTGCTCTTTTCCACAAGGAACTGAAAAAGCTCCAAGGATACAAACAGACAACAGCCAAATAAACTGAATGAACATAAAAAACAGTGAAGTCTGACACCAATTCCTTTGTTAATGTTGTGTTAACTCGCTCATCAATGAGCTCTTTGCATCATCTGCACCCAACACTGCATCCACTGCTTATCCCCAGACACCATCTCAATCTGATGAAAGTATAAGGGCACACAAACTGTGAATCAGGCTTTGTGCATTGAAATTCCAATCTGATTTCTAAGTGACTGTGGATGCCCACCTGGCTAGCAGGGTAAAATCCACACAAAGCCAAGGAAACACATCCTTGGATTTAATTTTAAAACATATTTTTGAACTGACAAGTAATCCTCACACTAGTGAGCCTATTTAATTATTTTTAAACATTTTTAAAGTTGCATTAGCAGCAACCAAAGACCACAGGTTTAGGAGATAAGAAAAAGAGATGATGCTTCTCACGTGCAGGTCACACACACCACGGTTCCTGAGAGCCAGGACTAAAACCGAACGCAGTGAAGCAATGAAAAGGACTTCTCTATCTAATTAGCAACCCCCTTATCAGCCCAGATGCCAACGTCCCACTCAGAAGGTGGGATGGCAGAGGTGGTGCTCGGATGCATTTCTCAGACACCAGGTATCTGCTGGGGTTGCCACACTGGGAGGTGTTCCCTGTGGCACTGGTGGGGCCAGTCAGCTCCTCACTGGGGGTGAGATCTCCTTCTCTAAACCTGTTCTTCAGGTCAGGTTTACAAAACATCTTCCCACCTCTTTGATGCTGACAACAACAGCTCCCTTGCTACCCTACCTTGGCAGGTTGTGTACTTCATTTCCTGGTATAAACCTTTTAAAGCAACAAATCTTCTCTACACCTTTGGTTAGACRTGAGACCAGGGCACTCATGCAGGACTTTGTAAAATGCTTTATCAACCTTTCACAGCCCCAGCAGTGAGGTTTCAATGGGCTGTGCCCCAAAACTCCTGACAGTGATCACACACCACCTTCCATGCATGGATGCCAATGGAAGTTGTTCATTGTGACAGCTGCTCTTCTGTGGAAGAGAGTAAGAACCAATCACTTCTGCTCTTTAAAGATAAAAACCTTTTAGCTATGCTCAAACTGCTCCATTGCCTGGGATTTCTCTTACTGCCAGAGTTTTCAATACCAGCTTTGCTCTTTATCCAGGTCATGCTGAGATCTCTTCTCCTATGCACTCACTCCTGAAGTGCTCCTAGATAATTTGCTGCAGTGAAATTTCCTGTCAAGGAACACTTACCTTTTACTGCCTGATTTACTTCTCATGACTGCCTCAGAAATGGGAAGTTCTGGTTTTCTTCCTCAAGCCAGTGGTACCCTCAGACTGGCCCTGGCTGAAACACCCCTTCCCAGGAATTTGCCTCTGCCTATCCTAGGTACTTCTCCATACTTAGATTATTTCCCAAAATTATCTAAAACTGCCACAGACTGAAACTTCATCAACTTTGTGTAATGAAAGATTATATGAAATCTTGAATTCATCATGATACTGGTGAGATCCAGCCCAATGAAAATGGKCAAAAATGCAAAATTATCAGCAACATAATAATGAGAGAGTGTTCCAACACACCATGACCAGGTGATCTTGTGGGTTTTGTTGGTTCTCATCACAGTCCATGARATCTCTGGGCATCCACATGCGCTTGGAGCCTGGGTGTGCAGCTCTCCAGCTCAGACCTCACTAACACAGACTGGCAATGACCTACTCAGGCACCACCTGAGCCTGCCCAAATATAAACCTGCACGAACATCAGGCTGCAAAGAGATTCAGGGACAGGCTTTTTCCAATCTGTCATCCCACACCCTCCCTTCAGGAGAGCCAGACCCAGCCGCTGAATTACAAACAGCAGTCAAGAAGCACAAGACCAAGCACTGCTGGCTCCAGCAGAAGGAAATGTAAGAACAAATGGAAAAATCCCACAGAGYACTTCAGAAGGATGTACTGCCCCCTCACCAGTCACGACCCCGAGTCACTGTGGGATGTGATACTGYGCAGTACAGAGCAGAAAGTGGCACATCCCTAGGACACCCTGTCGCTCCGGGACTGTGGTGGAGCCACRTGGCATCTTTAATCCACCTGAGTGATCCCGAGCACACCGTCCACTGCCCGTGAGCCACTCACTGCATTGCAGCCGGCTGCTTCCATTGACTGCTGCTCCTCGGGGCTGCTGGACTTGGTTCAACAAACTCAGCTCCAGGCTTGAAATTATCATTGCCCAAAACTACATCCGATGATGTTCCAACATTTGCTTAACTTCCCATGTTAAAGCAAGCCTTCCGTAATGTGAACCCCAGGCGCTGCACCTCACTCGTTCCCTGACAAAGCAGTTTCCAGCGTGCATCTGCAGCGGCAGCACAGAGCCATCGATGAGCAGTGCCCAGGGGGGATCCTCTGCTGGATTCCTCTCCCGYCAGGCTCACCCTGCCGTAACCAGGCTCAGCGGGGTGTGAGCGCCCATCTCCTGCCCACCAGCCCCAGCAGGGACAGG
>JACDOX010000047.1:4353505-4418061 GCA_014549065.1 Cardinalis cardinalis | reverse complement strand
CAGCCCCGCACCCCGGCGCTGCACCCCGAGCTGCGGGAAGGGCTGAGGGCAGTGCCCTGACACAACTGGCACGCTGAGAGCGCTTCAAACCCCSAGGCAAGGAGCAGCGCCAGCCCCAGGCGTGCTACCCTCCACCCGGAGCAGGCTACGAAAACAATAAACCAAAATTTCAAACACCGGAGAAGGGCAGGGTGTCCGTTCGGGGACGGAGCTGGAAGAGCAATCTCCAAGGTGCCAGCTGCCCTTAGCGGATCAGAAGCAGCCCCGTTTGGAAGCGCGGAGCCCTCCGAGCGCTGGGATTTTCCTGCCTGCAGAGGTCAGCGCTCCCCGGAACACCCGCGGCCCGCGGCGCCGGCTCCGGGGCCAAGGTCCCCGCACAGGGCTCGGGAGCCGCGGCCCAGGCAGGAGGCAGCAGGCGGACGGCTCCACGGAGGACGCCTGAGACGAGGTACGTGGGGGACTGGGTTTGCACGGAGAGAAAGGAATCGCGTTTTCCTCCCGCAGGCGCACGGAAGTGGAAGCTGAGGCCGAGGCGGCCCCGGCGCCCAGCCCCACGCTCCCCGTGACGGCTCAAGGGCCGCGCCCGGTTACCCCGGCCGTGGGTGCCCGCCGCGCTGCCCCGGGGCTTTTCTCTCTGCACCAAGACACCTTGGACTAAARACCTGAATATCAGAAAACACAGGAATTAATAACACATTTGCAGTGTTTGCCAGAGTTTGTATTTCTTAAGGTAATCTGATGCTTGGAAAGGCAGCAGCTTCTTCAAGRGAAAAATCTGATTTATTTTCTACTCACTATGGCTTTTGTTTTTACTAGTGTCCTCCGACCAGTCTCACTAACATGGGGTTAGGGGTTGAGCCCCAAGGACAGAGGCAGCACAGGCAGAGCCAGCAGTGTCTGTGAGTCCTGGGCCAGAAACTCCCATAAACATTAACACACAGCAGTGGGATATTGCAACAATAACTTCTCATTGAATACTGAGGACAGACTGGGAAAAGAAAAATATTTTATGTTTTAAAATATGTCATAAAACCTGCAATTTGAGTTCCTTGAAGTGCCATAAATCTCCACTGTCTATTGCAACGAGGACAGGATAGTGCCTAAATATTCACGCAACCCTTGTGCAGGTGCAACATTTTGGCCAACCTACCAAAACCATCCTCGCTGTGCCAACGCCTCCATCAGGCATCCAGTGMCAGTGCCAGWGCCAGAGGAGCCCTGTCCCTTTGCAGAGCAGCGCAGCCTCTGGGATGGCTCTGCTGGAGACCAGCAAGCACTGTCAGGGCTCAGTGCTCGGCAGCGTGAACCCCGACCTCGGCAGCGAGCGGCAGACAGCCTCCTTCAGCGTGGAGAGGCTCACGGCCCTGCTGGACGGCGGCACAGAGCAGACACGGATACGGAGGGCAGTGGGTGAGTGACCCTTAGACAAGGCCCTGCTGGGGGCTGGCACAGGCCATGCCTGTGTCCTGCTGCTCTGCTGCTCCTTTGCAGCACAGTGGGGTTTGCGCTCCTGGGCATTTGCTTATCCCCCGTCTCTTTAAAAAGTGGGAGTGTGGAGCTGGAGTCTTCTCTTCATGTAAATCAATACAACTCCTCTGCAGCCACTCCTGCTGTCTGAAGCTTTTCCTCCTCCCTGCTCCCATCCCCTGTCTCTGGCAAGACTGGTTAAACTGGAATACAAGAACTGAGGGTCGAGGATCCACGTGTGAGGGCTATGCGTGCAGGGGCTGGTGCTGCTGTGCAGAAATGCACACGACGTGTGAACCACAGCCAGCYTTCCTCCTTGGCACGTTGGGCTCATCCAGGTGGGGAATTTCGTGCGTGGGTTGSCTCAACCAGGCTGAGCTGCTCTCACTTGTGATGGGTGTGCCAAAAAATGACTGTTGCTCAGAAGAAATAGAGGGAAGAAGCTCTCACTGTTGTCTCTGTAACTGCATCCATATTATACACTTACCAGAGGAAAACAGCACAGCCACTGGGACTGCCCTCTTCACAGTGCCAYTGGAGTTCAGTATAACCTTCCACATGAATAGACTCAAGATTTTAAGGCAAAATGGACAAGGGTAGTGTTCAAACTGACACAGAAATAGTGACTATGAGTTGTTGTGTAACAGTGCAATGGGCTGGTAACATCCCGAGCAGGACACCCAGCAGGCTCCAGCCATAATCCACCCTCTGGCTAATGCAACTCRCCACAGCCTGGGCAAAATGCAGCTCACCACAGCCCTTACTGCCCTCACAGCAGATGGAGGCAGAGGGATCCTTGGCATCTTCTGCCAGAAGTCACCYCTCCCACCCTGACCAGGGAGGGTGCCTTACCCTGCAGGGTCACCATTTCCACTGAACCACCATTTCCCTCTCTCAAGCCCACACAGTTCCCCCTTGTGCTTCCCCAAATCCGCTGCTTTTCAGAGTTAGATGTGACAGCCATGGGAGCTAGAACTGGCAAAACAAAACCTGCCTGCAAGCACCCTAAAAATCACAGCATCAGTATCCATGAGTCCAGTCCTGCCTGCTCTTCCCAAAAATGGCTCAAGGCACTGCCTGCACTTCCCCAGCCCCAGGAGAACCAACTGTTCTGTGTTGCTTTGCAGTGGAAGCTATCGAATCTGACCCTGTATTTAGCAGAGAAAATCAGTATTTCCAGACCCAGAATGAGAGGTACGAAGCAGCAGTCAGGAAGGCTGTTCACCTCCAGAAAAAGATGCATGAGATGGGATGGACTGAGAATGGACCTGAATATAAGTACATTTACAGGTGATTTTTTTTTCTATGTACAACTAATTTTTTGTTAAAGAATTAGCTTTAGCAAAGGTTGGGAAAGGCCAACAGCTGACAGATTAGGTCTGGATAAAAATGTGCTGCAGTTTTTTACTTCAGCATCACACTTGGGAAAAGGGAAAATGGGGGTACATGACCAGGAACTTCTCAGAGAGTAGCACATGGGTACAGTGTGATAGATCACAGCAGTTCACAACCACAACATGAGATTTCCACTTGAACAACATCATTACTTGTGCTGCAGCTCTCATACCACCTCTTAGACATTTTTAAATGTACAACCAGAATTGGAAGTGGTGCTGTTTCAGTTCCATTACTGACTTCTAAATAAATTCAATATTACATTTTGTGTATCTAGAAAACACATATTTTATTAAAGGAAAAAAAAAAAGGAAAAAGCTCACCTTAGACTGTAGGTAAATGAGAATAAAGTATTTTCACAGTCCTTTCCTTTAAAAGTTTTCTCAACGCTTCATGTGGGGTTGAGCTCCACATTTCCATTGATTGCCCCTCCTTTCCCCCTTTGCTCAGTCAGTTCCTGGCCTGCCCAGGGCACACTGTCTGCTTGATGGGGTCACATTTCCAGTAGGAAGATGCAGGTTCAGAAGTGTCACTCTGAAGGGCAATGCCTGTCCCTTACACAGCACTGCTGCCACTCAAAGCCAATTTTTGGCATTTCATAGACTCATAGCACAGTTAGGGTTGGAAAGGACATTTAAAGGTCATCTAGTCCATCTAGCCTTCTGCAATGAGCAACAACATCTTCAGCTAGATCAGGTTTCTCAAACCCTGTTCAGCCTGACCTGGAATGTTTACATCCACCAGCTCTCTGGGCAACCTGTGCCACTGTTTCACCATGCTCATTGAAAATGAGCTCTTCATTATGTCTAGTCTAAATCTACCTTCTYTAAGTTTAAAACCATCACCCCTTGCCCTGTGGTAGCAGGCCCTGTTAAAAAGTTGACCCCATCATATGAAAGATGATAATTTTTTATGCTGAGCTCTTCACCACTTACAGTGAGCAGAACTAATGAAGGGGGAAATGTGCCATCAAGAGCTCTTGGACCTGATCATTATATTCCCATTAAAAAGCAGCTCTCTGCTGCTCCCTCAGAACAAAAAAAATCCCACCCAGCTGTGCTTTTATCAGGCTCCCTGATGCCAAAGGCTGCAGCAGGACCAGCCCTGTGCTGTCCCATTTGCTGGATGAGGCAGAGCTGTCTGGCAGGGCAGCTCTTGCCTGATGGAACTCCAGGTGAGCACCAAGCTCTTATGACAGAACCCTGGCTCCCAGTGCCAGGCACAGTGAATCACTCACACAATTTAAAATCCAGCTTTTCAAATCGCAGCTAAAGGAACATTATTTCTGGCCAGGCTGCCAAGGATTCATTAAGTCATTTTCTGTTAATCAAAGCAATTTTCCTTTAACTTCTTTGTTCATATTTCCCCCCACACTGTTTCAGCATGATTAATTCTCTCTCAGGGCCAGTATAAAAGAAAGGTCAGAGTAATTTGTTAACAACAGAAGGTATCTATGTGAAAGGAGATGCTCTCTAGAGCACTGCAGTAAAGCAATGTGCTAACAGCCCTCAGCTGCTGAGAACAGCACAGGCACTCATTTGTACATGTACCTGTATCTGTGAGGTGATTCAATTATGTTCTGAGGAATCCCAGAAAGAGGGATATAGTTATATTCCTCATGTTTTCTTATTATTTCTCACACACAAAAAAAGCTTAAATAAATTTCTCATTTGCACCATAGAAATCACTGTACCCAAGTTCCCATACACAGTTTCTGGAACAGTGCTTTTTAAGATGTATGCAAATGATGATTGTGAAGGACCAGGGTTACTTGGATGTATTTTCATTTTTCTGCAAGAAAATAACATCTGAATTCGGGACAAATCTCCATGAACCCCAGTATTATTCACTGACAGCAAAAAGCAGCAAACAAACAGCAAAAAGCACAACAACAAACTCAACACACCATGGTATTTCTCCAGAATGGGAATGGGGAGGTTCAGGAGATCCAGGTCCCAGATACCTACATGTGTAATTCAGTCTAATATGCTTCACAGTGAATWGCTAGGGTTTGGGGTTTTTCAAGTAGGGTGCTGTTTTGTTCCTTCTTTTTAGTTCAGCTYCAAAATCTGACTTAAATAATCAAGAAAAAAAATCCTCTGAAGTAAAATAAAAATATAAAATGCTCACAGAGTGTCAGGAGCTCTGGAGCTGTGCTTTTAGCTCAGCATCTGCTACTCAGAACAGATAATTCCTCCAAGATCAAGTGAAATGAGCAAGCAACACATATGCAAACTCTGTTATGAAAGAAGAGACATAAGCAGCTTGGAAGGGCACTTTTCCTGCAACACTGTGCTGATGCTGGGTGCTGGGCAAGGTATGACAAGGCAGAAATCAAAAGGCAGCAGGTGGTACTGTCTGGTGACCACTGCAGTGCTACTGCCTTATTCATCACATGCCTGGAACTTCATCCCCTCAAGAACTGCCTGTGTGCCTTTTCTGCAGGGCACTGTCAGGAGATGTCGCGTTCCTCCTTCACCGCGTCTTCATGAGAAGCATTTCAGTGCTGGGCTCGGACAGGCAGATTGCCAAGTGGATTCCTCTTGCCACCCAGCACAAGATCATTGGGAGCTACGCCCAGACTGAACTGGGGCACGGTAAGGCTGCAGGGAAAACAGCTTTTCTCTATGACACATCCTGCAGCCCAGACTCCCATGGGAATTTGACTCCAAACTGTCCATCCTTTACTGGGGTGGGGGTGGTTGGGTTCTCGTTCATGGTTCTCATCAGAAGAGTAACCACAAAACCCTGACAATACTCACAGCCAGCTACCAGGGATCCTTTGCTCTCTCCATCCCCGTGATATACCAGGAAATAGATAAATTTAGATAATTAGATATATCAAATAAATAGATATATATAATAAATAGATACTTTTTAAATTTCTTTTTTTGAAGGCACTTATCTTCAGGGTTTGGAAACAACAGCAGTCTTTGATACTGCTACTCAGGAGTTTATACTGAACACACCAAAGATCTCTGCCATGAAGTGGTGGCCTGGAGACAGTAAGTACCACACAAAATATCTTGGGTTTTGCCTCCTTCAGTTACTCCATCTACCCTGGTTAAGTTCAGGGTTTGAGGGCCCAGGTGCTAGCAGAAGGCTTCAATAAAAGATACTCACATGGACAGGCAAGTAAGAGAAAGGGTGTTGTCCAAGTTCAAAGGCCACAAAGGAGCCACCATCATCTACAAAAACCTTTGTGTTGCAGGCTGAATAACTTCACTCAGGAAAGCTCTTGCCTCTGCAGGAATAAATATTCTCTTCTTTTTAAATAATACTCAGACAACCAAAAACTGCAGGAAGGTCATCAGCATAAAGGATTCAAGTCATCAGACAGTCTCAGCATAAAGGATTCAAGTGTGAAATTCTTTGCTCCCTTCAGGAAGGTATTTCACAGAAAATAACTGGAGTCACTGCAACAGCCACAGCACTTCCCACTCTCACCACTACATTAGCTCAAACTGTTTATTTTTTCTCATATTGTTACAAAACTGTTAATCCAAGCCTCATGGGCAGCAACAGAGGCAGAAGGATGGTGCAACTTCTGAGAGCTAAGAGCAGGCTGATTTAGGTTGTGCTGGCCCATCCCTAAGACCCAACACATAACTAGTACTGACCTCTCTTAACTGTGTTTGTGCTGTACCTTGTCTTAAGGGAAGGGGYTGTTTTTCTTCTCACAGTGGGAAGATCAGCAACCCACACAGTGGTCTTTGCTCAGCTGTACATCCATGGGAAGTGCTATGGCATCCATCCCTTCATCGTGCAGTTACGCAGCCTTCAGGACCATTCCCTCTGTCCAGGTAAATAACCCCAGACACTGCAGCACTTGTGCACGTGCTCTGCCTATTTTGCCCTTAAATGTTTTCTAAAACATTGGGCCCAGGGAGAGTTATAATTGCCAGAACCAAGCCAAGAGAGATAGCCAAGGTGCAGTTATCATTAACCCCAACCTTTTGATCTGAAGGGAAATTTAATGAATCTTCAGCCATATCCAGACCAAGCCCTTGAGATAAGCAGAAGCCTGGGCTGCTCTGAGCACCTCTGCATTAACACTTCAGTTCTGACCCCAGCCAGCACAGATCCATGTGTCAATGGATCATGGAAACAAACTACTACAAGGCATTTGAATGCCTTTTTCACCCCTCGGGCAAGATCACCCATGCTGGGGAAGAAGCAGAGCTGACCATACCCTTCTTTGGAGGTCCCCATCCTGACACAAAAGGGGGAGCAAAGAGTTGAAGTGGAAGTAAGCAGGCTGTGTTTTCTCCTGCTGCAGGCGTAACTGCAGGAGACATCGGTCCCAAAATGAATTTTGAGCACATTGACAACGGCTACCTCCTGCTGAAGAACGTGCGCGTCCCCAGGGAGAACATGCTGAGCAAGTTTTGTGAGGTATGTGTGGACTCACATCACAAACTTGCTGTCAGACTCTCATTCCACAGCCAGAGAAACGACAGGGACCTGTCTAAATTTGGGACAAAAATCTTCTTTGAGGGTCAGCAAGTCTCTGAGGTTTTAACAAGGGCAGAAGGTACCTGAATCCTAAATGAAAGTCAGCATCAAGAATTCCACATTCAGAAGCTGGGGATCATGGGGCAGGCAGAACCTACCTCTGCCACAAACASTAAGAGTTTGTCATTTCAAATGGATGTCTTTCATCCATCATCCATAAAAGCATTGTTTGCATTCAGTGAAGGATTTTTATATCCATTTTATTCTGTGCATAGYGATTACACATCCACAGTAGTACTGACTAAGTAGTACTGACTAAGGCACCTGACAGCCTCTCTCTACCCTAGGTTCGACCAGATGGCACCTATGTAAGACAGGGGTCCCAGCAGATCAATTATTTCACAATGACGACCGTGCGCATTTCCCTCATTTCAGACGAGGTTCTGATTCCCCTCAAGAAGGCGTGCACCATCGCCATCCGCTACTCCGTGGTTCGCCGGCAGTCCAAGCTAAAGCCTGGGTAATGCTACACATCCCATGGGGAAGGGGACTGTACCCTGTGTTCCCCCACACCAGTTTGTATTTCTTCTCTTCATCTTGTCTTTCAGCCCATCACTGGCTGATTTCCTGGCCYAGACAGGGCATGATAAACATGCTTTCCCATTATTTACATTAACGAGCTTCAGTCAAAGTACAAGAGAATGTTTACAGTTCTTTCCAAGATAAGTTTCATACTTTGAATAGGTCAGTGGCTCACACAAGCAACTTATTCTTTTATAACTGGCCTTCCCCTGTAATCCCATAACTGAGCAGAATCCAGACAAAATGGACAAGTTGCTGAATTCTTATTCCATAGTGCCCTACTAATGAATGCAACATTAAAATACCTTCCAACATCCAGAAATCTAATATCCAAGCTTTAAGCACTGAATTGTATTCAGTGTTGAATCCCCATTATTTTTAAAGAAATATGTTAATTTGAATGGATTACAAAGATTTCCATTTAAATATCCTTTCAAAAGCAGAAAGATCCTAGTGAAAACACGGTTCGGTTCAAAAACAAACCAAACAGAAGAGCACGGCAGAATGAACTATTGTAATAACCAATTCCATTGATTGAAGTCCTAAATGTACCAACCACAAAAGGACTAAAGAACATCCAAAAACAGCTCAGAAAACTTTAAAGAATTCAGACTCAAATATTTTCAGGGAAATATTTCTATGCACAGGGCCACAAAGATTCCATTTAAAACGCCAAAGTTTATCAGGGTGCAATGCCACTGCCTTTTCTGAACACTTAACAACTTGCTGTCCTTGAAGGCCTCACTCATCCTCTTCTGCAGTCCCTGTTCGCCTCTGTACTGACTGACCACACAGAGCTTTTTCTACACTGTTAGGCTTTTCTGGGTTCCTCAGCAAGCTCAGCAAGCTGGACAAGATTTGCTGCCACACTGTCAGCTCATTCTTGTGCACGCACTGCTTCTTGGTAATGAAAAATGCCATTTTTATTCTGCAGCAGGTAAAGTAACAGTTGCTATGCCCATGTCCACACTCTCTCCCTGCTTCATCAGC
The DNA here is from genome assembly GCA_014549065.1 of Cardinalis cardinalis. Taxonomy (NCBI): domain Eukaryota; kingdom Metazoa; phylum Chordata; class Aves; order Passeriformes; family Cardinalidae; genus Cardinalis; species Cardinalis cardinalis. The sequence goes on along the minus strand of JACDOX010000047.1, from coordinate 4,409,172 downwards.
TGTCTTCCAACAGGGAACAAGAAGCAAAAATCCTTGACTACCAGACTCAGCAAGAGAAACTGCTGCCCCAGCTGGCAGCAGCCTATGCCTTTCATTTCACCAATGACTACCTGCAGGAGCTATTCGACAGGGGGTACAGAGAGATCCAGAGGAAGAACTTTGACATGCTGCCAGAGGTGAGCTGCAGCAGTATTCACTCATACAGAACTTCTGTTCCCTAAATGTTAAAGTATTTTAGCAAATTGGACAAGCATTCCTCTCACCACTAGAGAACTGGAGAAAGAGGAAGCACTAATTGCTCAAATGACGTGTCCCAGATCTGCAACCAGTCAGCAACAGCATTCAGTGTACCACCCCAAACTTTTTGTTTTGGGAACCATTGCAGAGTGAAAAGTCCTTGAAAAGCATGTCCAGAACCTCGTTCCAAGTAGCTGGTGGCACAAAGTGTTATTACACAACTTCACCTCCAATACGCATGCACGTACATCTGAGCCAAAACCAAAAATGGGACTTTTTAAACAGAACAGAATATTTTGCAATTAGGTGCTTGAAATGAAAACACACTCTGAGCAAAGGTGGCCAAAGCCAGAACTGGCTGAGAGAAACCCAAAAATGCATAAACTGACTAGAGTGTGCCCAGCAGGAGCATGTGCAGCATCCCAGAGAGACACCAAAGTTCAGGCTCGGGGATGTGGTGCTACCAGCAATCAAAGAGGAAACCGACAGGGAYTTCATGCCCAGATATTGCACCAAATTTTAAAAAGGAACTTATTCTGAGGATTTCATTGGTAATACTCTGCTTTTTTTCTCTCTTTTTTTAACAGCTCCATGCATTATCTTCGGGTTTTAAAGCCATGATCACTCAGCACTGCACGGCAGGAGTGGAGATCTGTCTCCGGGCCTGTGGGGGCCATGGCTACTCCCTGCTGAGTGGACTGCCTTCCTTGTATACCAAAATACTTGCCTCTTGTATTTATGAAGGGGAAAACACCATTTTGCTCCTGCAAACTGCCAGGTAACAATTCAAATATGTTCATCTAAAAGCATGCCCCCTCATTTATTCAGCCTTTACCACTTCTTCTCCAAAACCAGTAAAACCAGCTACTCCTTTCTCACAGCACCATCTAAAAAYACAGCTCAGGATATAAACTATTCATGCCTTCAGTCTAACAAGCATGTAAGTGTGTGGGAACTGGATTATCTCTTCTATTTTTGGTTTGGGGACGTATGCAGGTGCTGTTCTGCATAACCTCATTTTCCTCTTTGCCTGGTAGCACAGCAAAGGTATTGCTGTCAAAGTTTTGTGGGTAATTTTTTTAAGCAACCAATGTGACAATGGTGCCATGTAATGCAATATTGGTAAAGTGGGGTCGATTCAGAGGAAGCAAAGTTGTTGGATACTGAAAGTGGCTGAGTCATGCTCCAAGAACATCACTTTCCTCCAAACAAGCAAACTCATGATTATCAAGAGTAGAYGAAATACAGGGTAAAGAAACTACAGCTGCTTGAACTTTTAATAATGTATGTTTTTACTAGAAGGAGAAAACCAGGGCACTTCCAAGGGTCAGAGCCACCATATAGCACCATGCTGCCATGCAGACATTTCTGCACTCATTACTGCTTTTTGCAAGATCAACAGCAAAGTCAAGAGAAATGCTGTACCCTTTTAGTCTAGACCTGGTCAGTCTAGCTTACAGCAGAGGTACCAAAAAACTAAGGGAGAGGGGATTGCTCCTTGTAAACTCTCTGCAAGGATCTCATGCTAACATAATGTGACTGTGTGTAGRGGATCACAGAGGGTAAGACCAAATCACCATTAAAGCCCCAGAGTATTGAGACTCAGGTTGCAAAGTTGATAATTTGTCTAATCACTACACTGCTGAGACTGCCAATAGCCACAGCAAGTTTCTGCTGAAAAAAATATCATTATGGATTGCTGTAGTATTTAATAAGGCAGASAGCCCCACCCTGAGACTCACCACAGATCAGGTTACTGTGAGCAACATACAAAACAAAAGGTCATTTCTTGTTCAAGTCCATTCTGGGCCACTGCTGGGATGGGTCACACCTTGCTGCTCCTCACCTGAGCCCACTTTACTTTTTGCATGTCTGTTTGCTGCAAGATCACCACCATACCCTGCTCTGACTGTTACCCTCTTCCCAGGTTCCTGATTAAGTGCTTCATGGCAGCCAGTGCTGGCCAGCCTGTGCCACCATCTGTCACTTATCTGGCTGCAGTGAAACATGGGAAGTGTCCAGCCAAGAACAAGTTGGATTTTCTCAGTCCAGATATTTACACTGAGGCCTATCAACACGTGGCAGTCAGGTCAGTACAGAGGATGATACACAGAATTTCTCTCTTTGACATCAGAAATATGTTAAGAGCTCAGCTTCTTCCTTGCTTTAAAAGGAGGTAAAATAAACTAGGTTAAACTARGATTGGTTCTAGTTCCTGAAAAAGAAAAGGAAGGCTACACAGGGTTAACAGCCATGTCAGATGTTCAGTATGAAGCTTTCACGTTGAGAAGTTTCTAAGCCATGTGCTACCAAACAACTACATTTCACAGAGTTGGTGGCACTATTAAAGTAAATCCCAGACCACATCACTGAGTTGCCATCCAGTAAAATCTTTATTGGACCCTGAGAAATTCTAYTGGAATCTTAAAATTTCACATACCTGAGAAAGTGATGTTTGTTTTCAGTTTACACCACAGCAAGAACGGAGCCTCTCATTCTGTCTGTAGCCTTTCAACTACACACATTCAGCAACTCAACATAAATAAAAATTATACCATGAGTGGTCTCAGAATTATGTACACAGTTATGGCTGTATAGGTGCCACCTCTGAAAATCAGGGRAAAAGACAACCCTGCTGTCATTGAAACCAGTGTAAAACCAGCCACTCTTCAAAAAGCTTCCTCAATGGGAACAAGATTTGAATCCTTGTGTAGAAAAGGAGAAACATAATGTGACAGCAGTCCGGTATTACTGTTTGTTTTGGGAACTCTCCTTACACACACACAACCCAAGAAAGGGTCAGTCAAACCTCTGGTAAATTACCCTGGAAGCTGAGAAGGCAGAAATCCTTCAGGACCAGGGTGGTCTGGGTTCTTCTCACAATTTACASTTGGATTTTGCATAATCTAAGTTCACTCATACTGAGTGTAGATAACTCCAGATGTCAGAAATGCCAGTTTGCACTTCAGTCACACACAACTCCTGAGTGCAAATTCATGCATGTGGGATGCACATACAAGATGCTTTGTGCTTTTTCAATTTTCCAGGCTCACAAGCAGCACAGCAGCAAAACTACAGGACTTGATCCAGTCTGGAGTCAAAAAGCACGATGCATGGAACCAGTGCACAGTGCAGCTGGTGCAGGCTGCAAAGGTTAGCAAAATTTATCTGCTTATCTGATGTTTGTCTTTATGAAACAATATGCAACAGAAATGGCATGATTAGCTTAAAGCCTCAKGGCTGTTTATTGTTTCCTGTTGGCATCTAAGAGACACCACAAACACTGTCACTGTGGTCTGCATGGTGGAAAAGTTGTATTAAGAAGAAATTCCTTACCTGAAAAATTTGCTGTCTGTATAGGCYAGGTAGAAAAAGACTAGGAGAAATGAAAGGGAGAAAAAAATACATTCACAGTTATGCTGCCACTACTGGCAGAATAAGACCTCCCATATCCTGCAACAAAACCCCAGCATCTCCAGCCAACACTCATCTTTTTATAAGAATCCAGCATTTCTGGTGCCCAGAGGAGTCTTCCTAAAGCCACTCCACTGAAAGCTGGTGGAGTCACAGCAAAGGATGAAACATGCCTGGTGCTTCTTCCATCTGCTGGAAAGAYAACTGCAGGGAAAACCAGTGATAAGTGCAATGTTAACTACTGCTGAAAGATAAATCAAATTTGTAAGAGATGCTTTCAGGTGAAGTTGCATTGGGACAGCAGCATTTGTTCCCTAAAACAAGGGTGAATTAATACAGAATTAAGCAGAAAAGAGGGGAGAAAAGCCCTAAATATCACTGAAAACTAAATCTGTTGATAGTGCTGTATCTCCAAAAACCAAAATTCTTTTTTAATATGCTATTAAGTGCAATTCCACTACTACGGTGAAGGCGTTCCCTTCCCTGCCCTTCCCTAACTTATTTTAACATCATTAACTATTTCTGAAGAACCTAASATAAGCAGAGGGCTGGCTGTGGTATCATCAGTGCTGCTGGCAGACTCCAGAAAATGGGATCTGGGCCCCCAAAGTCTCTTAAGTATTTCAGGGACAGGAAAAGTCTCCAAACCCCTTGAATTTTCCCCATAACTTTAAAATTTTGATATACTGCTGATTTCTTGGGGCAATTCTGTATTTACCTCTTATTCCATACCTTCCCTGGAGATTTACCCACACATCTGGCAAGGCAGCTCTCTGAACTGACACCTGGCAGCTCTCAGCCGAGTGGCTCAGACACTGGGCAGATTCCACACGGGTTAATTGCTTGAGTTAATTGCTTGAGTGCCCACTCAGGGCCACTCAGCTTCTCAGGCAGGTTCTGCACTCCACACTGGCCTCCACTGCTGCTGCTTCACCGTGGCAGCAGGAAAAGCTGCAGTGCAGGTGTGCCRTGCTTACACCTGCAGCTGGAAGGGAACTGAGCTGTGGGGGASTGAACCCACACAGATCCCAGCACCAGCAACCACCCCCAGCAGTGTCAGTGTAGCCAGAGTCAGCCTAATTAATGCATCTCTCCACCTCTGCTAATATTCTATTCTGGGTCAGACATTCTGCTGGTGTGTGACCCCAAAATTACCAGTTTACTTAAAACTACAAAAGTGGGAGGTAAATTTGGTTCTTCTGTGACAATGGTGTTTCCAGAGCTGAAGCCTTGTAGACACTGATCCCAAAGTACCATGAGCCCAATGTCTTCAACAGAAGTTTTCTCCTGTTGATGTACAAGCAACATTCACTTACAACACAAGCACATTCCAATGTGTTTCCTTCACAGAAACTCTTYGGGATATTGATCAGAACTATTTAGAATAAATATCAGCATGATTTCTGAAGCAGTTTTCTGGAGTTTACAAATACCATGGTGTTGACTGTTTACACATTCTGTCTACTGTTGCTGTAAGCCATGAATGTGAAAGGGCTGGTCATCCAGCAAACAAAGGATACAGACTGGAGAAGTGCCAGGGAAATGAAAAGGTTTTATATTCTTCACAAGAACATTTGAGTCATTTGGCCTACTAAAGTGTTTGAGGTGCATTCACTGTTGATTGCATTTGTTTTCCAGGCTCACTGCCACTACATTGCAGTGAAAAACTTTGCAGAAACTGTGGAAAAACTCGAGACCAAGGCTGGCGTCCAGAAGATTATGAAACATCTCTGTGACCTCTTTGCACTGCATGGGATCTTCTCAAACACAGGGGCCTTCCTGCATGATGGATACACATCTGCAGCTCAAATGGACATGGTCACAGCAGCCTACCTGGACCTCCTGGCTGTCATTCGGTGAGCTGCTTTGGCAGGACACACACAGCTCTCCTGTTTATCCCTGGGCTAGATATAAAAGGGTGCTGCTGTACCTATGGCAACATCTCCACAGTCAATTCACCTCATTCAGTGTTTATTTCCAGTGCCTGGCAGCACTAGAAATTGATTGAAACATCTACTCAGAGCTGTTTTCGTGGCAAAACAGACCCCAGTGTCCTCTGCAATCTCTATAAAGTTCTGTAACATAAAGTCTTAAATTATAAATGAAGAAGTCATGAACACTTTCTACCATCTGCAGTAGAGTGAAAGCAGGAAAATATGTAGTCAGAGCACACTAGCAGGAGGCAGCCACAGCAACCCATCACACATTGCAAAATCTGCTCAAGCCACAGCTAATACAGCCTCCTCTGTTGCCATGGCTGAGCTGCAACTGGTACCCAAACAATCCTGCCTACACCTACTTCAAATGCATCTGCTCTACACCATTTATTACCAACTCTGTGAATTCTGAGTTRAGGTTTTCACTTATCGCAACACTCACAGAGGCTTTTTGAGAAAGGGTTCAACTGTTTGTTTAGAACATAGTAACGTGTGGTGCAGAGCAGTTGCTACTTTATCTAAAATTCTACCTAAGCCACCTGGAGAGAAACAAGAACACACTATAAGCAAGGGCTGAACAGGGCTGAGCCAAACAGCAAGGGTTTTCAGAACTGGTAACAGAATCTGAATGAAGTGATAAGTTTAACGTAACATTTTCAAAAGCCTAACATGTTGTCTTGGGAATTCATTGCAGTTCCTGTGTTAGTCCTTGCCTTGTTAACAGGATTCAAGAATGGAGTATTTACGTATTTACAGTTAGTAGAAAGGATATAACCTCTTCCTGGTCTGTAGCAAAAACCCAGCCTTTCCCAAACCCTCAGACAGCTCTTCCCCAAAAGGAACTGGAAGATAGAAATGCTGACATTTGAGCAAACCACTTTGCATCCTGGTACTTCAAGTGTGAGGTACAGCCAGCACAACTTTCTATACCCAGGATGATGGAAGGATGAGGAAAAAGAAACCATCCCCTGCTTAGGAGATGCTGCCTGTGCTCTGGCTCTCCATACTGGCCCCTGGGCTAGATGGGCCAGGGTTGTTTTGGTCAAACAGATATGAATAGAAGAGCTCAGCACCTCATGGTRAGATAATGGAAATACTGAAAGGTGGATGAAGGTTGAAGATCAGTAAAGCAACTTCACATCAATCTAGTAGGAACCTTATTCCATTTTATAAGACACAAATACAACATAAGAAAAATGAAAGAAAGACAAAAATCAAAAGAACAAACTGACAGAGACTACTGAGAAAAAATCTGACATGAGATTGAGTCCTGAATTAGGGATGGAGCCTGGCTGATGGAGCCAGGGTGAAAACCGTGCAAACACCCATTCAGCAGTGCAGACAACTCAGGGGATTAGTAGAACATCACAGAATGACAAAATTATTAGGGTTGAAAGGGACCTCTGGAGATCATCAAGTCCAATCTCCCTGTCAGGCAGGGTCACCTAGAGATGTCTCTGAGGAATCAAAACAAACAGGATTTCCACCCCCCTAGTAAAGACAAGAGGAAAACTGGCCCAAGCTTTCCAGGAGAAACCTGGAATCTGCCAAGTTTATCTTTGATTTATTTTCCCATCTTGCAAAGCAGCAGCCTRTCAGTAACAGGAATGTCACTCCTGTGCTCTGTAGGAAGGATGCTGTGCCACTGGTGGATGCTTTTGACTTCACAGACCAGAGCCTGCTCTCTGCTCTGGGCAGCTATGACGGGCAGGTTTACCAGCGCCTCTACGAGTGGGCTCAGAAATCACCCACCAACCAGGTAGGGATGAACTACAGCTGGGCAACCTCCACAGCAGCCAGGGCAGAAACTGCTTCTCTTCTAACAAAAGCAATACAGACAAGAGACAAGAGCTTTTAATTCCTCTTTGTATCACATGGTACAGAATAAACTAAAATAAAATCTGTTTACATATTATGGAACAGCACTAAATGCAGGGTATTTTCTATACACTAATGCTTCTACTAGTGCAAAACTTGGGGTTTTACATRTGTTTAACTGGAAAGAGTATAAGTGTTAAACAAGGCAATTTGATCCTTCATGGTCTTTAGCACTTTGCTTTCTCAATTCATCCAAACTGTGGAGTGATGTAAAAACTTTTTGTGATGTAAATACGTATTGCTCTGTTTGAAAACTCATTTGGCCTTGAGTGAGATTTTTACTGCRGTAATGGGTATCCCTTTGAAATTCCACACTTAAACACAAAATTTGCCTTCAGCAAACATTCAAGTCCAAGCATATTTTCTGAGGTTAAATAGTATGCTGTCCCCTTTGGGAGGAGTGTGGTGTGCTGGTTATGAAGGACAGCACATATTATAGGGAAAAAGATCTTGCACATAGTTGAAGCAGCTGCTGGTTTGTTGGTTGTTTTTTAAGTAGTGCAGCTTTATGTATTTCAGAGATTGTTCTTAAGAAAAAAAACAGCCTTTCCCTTCTTAATTGCCATTAATTCCCTTCCACATTCTCTTTCTGAACAGATGAGCCCAGCCTACGAGAGGTATTTGAAGCCACTTCTGCACAACASGCTATCGAAATTATGAAGAACATGTTCGAAGTGAAGGGTACACATTTCCTCCTGTTCTTTGTGCAGCAGTACATTTATGAAGCATCAGTAATGACTAATCAGAATTAATAATCAGTTGCTTACTTGCAGTTACAACAAGTATGAAAGATTCTCAGCCAGCCATTTGCAATGAGACAGATGCCAACAGCGCTGAGTGGTACCTGCTGCTGTGAGACAATCTAGTCAGGAATGGTCCAGGGTTCACTGTTTTCTATCCTGAAGTGTCTTGACAGCATCAAAACTCTCTCATTTGACTTTCTTATTCTCTTTCTAAAACCACTATATGATGATTGAGAAAAAAAAAAACACCACCACACTGTGAACCCTCTCTCAGTGTGTTGTAGCTATATAGTGCCTTCAAAAAACCYAAAACAACCAACTTTACTGAAAAATCCATGGTGAAGTCATGACCCTTTGTTTTTAGGAACAAGTTGTTCTCTTCAATCAGAAACTATATTAGAAAATGCATCTGTTTTGACAATTAAAATAGCTCTTGATTTGCTCAGTACTGGAATATTCCTGCCTAATGAACATGCAGACAAAGCTGATGCCAGCTCCACTCTGCAGAATTTACCTTCCCATTAATAGAGCTGCTCATTTCTATAAATCTTGAGCTCCAATAAAGTGTATTATTTGGAATACTGCTTCTCTAATTATTATACTTCATAATTATTGAAAAGGCAAGCTGATCCAGGCCAGTCATTAATTTGCTCATAAATTAAGTGTTGCAAAGAACATYTTGTGATTATAATTCAATGCCAGTTAACACAAATATTTCTTACCACGTGTTGCAAGAAAGAAACAACTTTTCCTGAGCTTCATCAGTTCTGCTTCTCTTCCCTCCTCCTTAGCAAGAATAAAGCTCTCACTGCTGCCTCTTATTACAAAACTCAAAAACCTGCAATGTATGAACAGGAAGAGACAAAATATGACAGAGAAATACCCCCAAGACAGCCTTCAGAACCAGATATAGGATGGAAAGCTCCCACCTACTTGGGACAAGAACTTCATGGGAGAACAGGATCCACTCCATGAAGCAGATACAAACTCCCTTACTCCCAGCTGCAATCAAATCAGATCATAACCAGAAATTCTATTAATAACTATGACAAAGAGACCAGGATAAGTAGAAATGTCTGTATGAAATTGAGTAAAGCCACAGSTTTTGAGTGCCTTGACTTGAACATCACTAGGAAAAGCATTTTGCAATTAGAATTATATATATAAAGTCATTGCATRAAGTGCTGACAAACCAGGCAACTCTGTTAGCAGCTACAAATATTTAGGCTCTGTGTTCCCTCCATCCCTACCCCTTTAGCCAGCACAAATATTTGCCAGTTYTCAGAACACAAGCTTTGTCTATAACGAAGACATTTGAATCAACTGGTTAACAGAAAAAGGAACAAATTACATCATTAATGGAAGAATCCAGGGCCCTACCAGAGCACCCCAACTACTCCACAGCACAAAAAACCAGGATTTGGGTGAGAGGTTTTTTGTTTGGTTGGGTTTGGTTTTTTTTTTAAGTATGAGAATTCTAAAAGACAAAAAGAAAATACAAAACAGTATTCTGTATTTCACATTTTTATTAGCTTCTTCTGGCAGGCATTACACTTGGGAATAATATTGCACCAGGCATTAAAAATATGAATTCTACCACAGGGACATTTTGCATTTAGAATCCAATATAAATATTTGTAATCATATTTCCATGGCTACAGATAATATTTGGTTGCTTGATTTATATGCATAGAAAGAAACAGTTGTCATAACTGTAAGAAACTGTACTTATCAAGTACTTTTAAAGGGTGGGATTTGTTTTCCTAGAATATTACAATACTGTTTATTGATTTAGAAACTAAATTAGTCTACACAATAGCAGCTTCTCCCCAAACTGCATTTTAAAATCTTTTTTGTTTCTTGCTCCCAGTGTCATAGCATTAGATGGATTAGAAACCATTTAAACAAGAGGTAATTTTAGCACTTTGAGTCGAGTCAGAGAATTGTGTTAATGATACAAAATACCCTATTGTACTGATTCTTCGGACTCCCTCTTTCAAACAAAAAGGTGTCTTGACTGAACAGGCACATGCACGGTTTTTTTTCTGAACTGGACAAAAGAACAGAGCTGCTAGAGAATGAAACTCCTCCAGTCCTCACTGATAAACAATAAATAGTCGTATAAAAAAAGCCCATATTGTTGCTTTAGTCAAAATCCAGACTCTCTTGGGTTCACTGTCCAATGAAGTTGCTAATCACTGAAGTGGCTCCTGTGGAGTCAGAATCAGTCATCTGTTTTCCGTGCCAGTCTGCAGAAAGTCCAGTTATGCTCCACTGTGTTTTCATTGGCACGCTCGCTCATGTGGTGGACCCTGGTGTTCCTGATGGTGAAGCCTTGCTTGGTGATGTACTCCATGAGGTGGACTCGCAGCGACACTTCCTGGTGGTAATCACACGGCCCAAAGGTGAAGGACACCTGGCAGTCCCTGGTGTCCATCATGTGCTTGTTCCACTTGGTGAAGTGGTTTGAAATGCCTTCCAGCAGTGCATGGACCTTGGTGGTGATGGTGAGCTGCGTGATGATCACAGCCACCGGGTTGGAGTACTTGGAAAGCTTGCGGGTGCTGGACAGCTCCACCACCTCCTCAAAGGTATCCACAGGATACAGCGGCTTGGGGTCATTGAGACACTGAATCAAGGGTTCAATCTGATAGAAGTCTGCTTCCTTCCGGAGCAGGTCAAACTCCTTGAAGTCCAGTGGCAAAGTGAGCTCTGAGGTCCTTAAAAAGTTAAGAACATAACGGAAAAGTGGTCCATCTCTGTCAATAAAGTAATTGCCCTGAGAGTCCCTGGCAGTGGGGAAGTCTCCCCTGAACATGGCCCCGAGCATTGAGTCAGGATATCTCGTTAGAGTTGTGAGGGAGGTCGTATACATGTGTCCACCCACATTTAGCGTGACTGGATCAGTCATCTAGAAAGAGAGAAATYGCAGAGTTTATCAAGCCCCAACAAGAAGATTCGATCACCTTGCTGACACAGAGCAAATACTGCTGGAAAACTGGGGGAATCACACTTCTCCTGTTCAGTGCCTCTAAGGGCTGCTCAAACCTGAACAAATCCAAGCCACCTAGCAACAAGGCACAACTGGCAACTAGACAGGATGATACTTAGCATGCAGAATGCACATTTCCAGAATGCTTTAGAAATCTTAACAACTGAGCTACTGTCACAGGATCAAGTTTAGCATTCGGGCAGCAAGTTTTTTCCTATTCTACAGATGGGAAAATGAGAACTGAGAAATTTCCTGAAGAACAAGTTAGTCAGAATGAGGCCCAGCAATGTTCCTTACTTTCACAATCTGTCTCTCATTCTAGAACAAAACTAAAACCAAAAAAAAAAAAGGAAAGGAAAAAATCAGCCAAACAAATGTTAAGCCTCTTTTTATCCCTCAAAAGAGRAAGACAATGCCGGTTTAAACATAGGACCAAGAGCTCACTATCAAAATAATCCACGCTTTGGCTCAGAGGCTTCATTAAAACAGGCAAGGAGAAAAAGAACTTTCAGCTTTTAACTCTAAAAAGAAATATTTATTAACAAATTAGCGTGCYGCATAGAAGTGGAGAGCAGAGCACAAACCAGTCTGCATCAGATTCCAGATAGCACATGAGGAAGCAAGAGAGAAAGGAACATAAATCCCATCTGGCCATCAACTCTAACAACCAGGACTGCAGCCAGCCAGAGAAAAGAGACATATGCATGGCAGCAGAATGAGAAGAGGAGGAAAATAAGATGTGCTTGTCTAGTTTGAGACAAGGTTTGCAAGGAAAAATACTTTTCTTGATAAATAAAATGACAGAAGTCCTTAAAATAATAAGCAAAAAGCATAAACTATTTTCGGCTTTTGTGTTAGGAAAATGGTAACAGTGAGCTCAAGGCATCAGTTCAGTCCTGGCAGATTGTCCCTAGCAAAAATGCACCTGGGCACTCCCCACAAAGTGCACAGGAGGTGTTCAGCACTCCAGGGAAGATGTGTAAGCTGTTGTAAAGCTGTTTTAACAGGCATAGTTTCCCTTCTCTCATGACTGAAGCTCTGGATCTACAGAAGGCAGTTCTGGAAGGATTCTGGCTGCAAGACCCTGGAAGCCCAGTTGTGGTGCACAGTGCACACTTGCACTCACCATATATCCCCAGTCTCCATTATCCATCTGTTCACGTGCTTGAGCTGTAGTATTCCAAGTTTAACAGAAGGCTGCTGAAAGGATACACAATTCCTCTCCTCTTATCTCCCTGCAGGAAAAAGCACACACAAACACAGAACAAAACATGGCAAACCATCAGTACCTACAAGAACACTAAGGGGAATACTTTCAAATCAAAGGCAGGCTCTCTGCCAGGAAAGCATTCAGCTACAAAGTCACATTAGCAGGAGAATCAGCAAACTCTCTTTTCCCTCCTTCTCCCATCACATCACCCACAGGACTGCCTCTGGAGCACACGTAACCACTCCACCCGTTGCCTGAACATCCCGGTTTTCTTGAATAATAAGCAATGTGCCTCTGAGGGCAATACATGTTCACAAGCAACCTTTCACCTGGGAAACTGTGAGTACTTTGAAAGACAGATGTCATTTTCCCAATTTAAAAAGTTTATTTAGCCACCTCTGAGGTCACACAYGTGATCTGTTAATATTAGTCAACATTCCCATGCTCCAGTTTCAAACTGCTCAGGAAAATAAATCAAGCATGAAAGTCAATGAACACTAAGAATAAAAAAAACCCTCACTGCAGAATTAATAATTCAGTAGTGGAGAACTGCAACTGATAGCAAGAACATTAATCTACAGACAAAGAGTATGAAAGGACTTCCCAGACACCTACTCTCAAAAGCAATCTCTGTAGGGACAAGCCAGAGGACATCTAACATGCTGTCAACMCACTCCAACAAAAGCAATTTGAGAAGAGATTCATGCTGTGACTTCCCAGAAGATGCTGAACTGTTGACTTGCATAACAAGGAGACTGTCCACAGGAGCACAARGCAAATCCACAGCCAGGCTGTGCAGCTCAAGAAGGGGGAAGTGAATGACCTCAGAGTCAGTGCTGATGTGCCAAAGGTGGCCTGTCAACCTTGTCAAGCRATGGAAGGACAGGGAAGCCAGTCATCAGTAAGCCTTTATCCCTGCCCAGAGCCTGCCTCTCTGCTAGAATTGCTGAAAATTTAGGTCAGGCTGTTTTAAGTAGGGTAGAGCTTCTCAGCTTTGTTTATTTTTACATCTTAAAAGACCACACAGTTCCCAAGACTTCTGGTCCCATCCTCTTTACTAACAAACTTCAACATAAAGCCACCCAGCTAAAGGCAGCACAAAGATTTAGCCAAGCCAGAGCTCAGCATTCCAAAACTACTCAATGTTCACAGTTAATTCCCAAMCAAAAAAGACACCTTGCCCTTCTCATTCCTAGGAAATGAGGTGGGTTTCATTCACCACAGAACAAGGCAGGACAGCCCACCCCTCTGTGCCCTGCCCAAATCCACAGCCTGGGCAAAACAGTGTCCAGCAGGTCAGGTCCTTGGGACCCAGCAGCACAAGCACAGCCCCAGCTGCATCTCAGGTGGATTAAAGAGTAAAAAAACCAAAATCAGTATATGAAAATAGTGAGGTCAGACAACAGAAGACTAAGGAACACTAAGATACAGAACAAGTCATACCAGGATCCTATTTTTACAAATTAGAGGCAGAGTATGCCTCAAGAGAGTACATTAAAGCACATCCCCCAGCAGCAGATAAACCTGGAACGCCAGCTCTTTTGCCAACCTCTGTAATTATTTTTTTAAACTGCTGGTTTTGCTGTTTGGTTTTTTGTTTCATTTTGTTTTGTTTTTTGGGGGGGTTTTGGGTTTGGGTTTTTTGTGGGGTTTTTTGTTTGTTTGGGGGGGTTGTTTGGTTTGGTTTTGAGGGGTTTTTTTTTGGAACTGTCACTCAAGTACAGTTTGTAAACTTTTAGCAATAGACCAGACCTTTTAAATTCTAGCACTTGAAGGTGTTATTCTGGTCAAGTACAAGATGAGAATAACATGCAGATGCATTAAAACCATATAAGACTGGTACAGGTTTCTGATACTCACTTGAAAGTGAAATGATGCAGCCAGCCAGAAACCTCGCCAGTAATCATGACAGAAGAGATCTGCAGTCCTAATAAAATTAACTCAAATTACCCATCCAGAATATTTCAAAGGCAGAGATGTCCATCAGTTATTTTAACTAGGGAATATGATGCTATTTTGGTCAGCATGTAAATCCAGTACAGATGAATCAAGACTTCATCAGGGAAAGAAAGAGATGACACTGCAAGCCAGTGCAAAGGTATGATTTAATCTTTGATCACAGCACTGCTGTGCAACACCAGAGTGAAAAATTTACAAGAGCAATTATCTGGAACAAACCTAGCCCTCAGAATAGAAGGGCATGGAGAAATCTCTGTGACCTTTGTGTAAGGACCCGGAACCACAAGGCACACACAGACCTCCCTGGCAAACCAGTGCTGGAGCGAGATGTGCCACACAAAAGGAGATACCAGGAGGCCATCCTAAAATGCCTGAGTGGGATCCCAACTCTTCACTACTTCCCTCATCAGCCTGGGAGCTCTGAATTTCCAGACAACTTCACGGGTGAAAGTAGCTTAGTTTGGGTACAACCTGAGCTAAGGACTCACCAACCACATCCCAGCAAGGCTGAGGACGGACACCCTTCAGGACATGTGCCCTTTCAATGATGCTTTAAATCCTCTTGAATGGGACACAGTGATCCCCAGCGGGTGGGCAGACACTCCATCCATCCCCCAGCACAGGCAGCCTCAAGCCAGCTCTGTCCTTGTGTCACACACCAATGGGCTGCACGCAGGGACAAGCTTGCCAGCTGCTCCTGTCCAGACAGCAAATTACAGATGACACACAGTCATATCCCAAGGCAGCCTACATTTGATAACCACAAAAGAATATTTAAAGTGAAATTCAGTCAGACAAATTGCTGACACGGTTCAGCCAAACGGGATGTCCCTCTCTGGTGGGAGCAGAAGTGCACGGACGGTGTCAAACCACAGTCCTGCTGTGGTGACACTGCTCTGCCTGCAGGGAGGGGACACACAGCAGTGACATGGTCACTGGGGCTCCTGCCACAGCCCAGCACAGCCAGAACTGGAATGGCACAGTGAGAAGCAAGAAAAGCACTCAGGTCATCACTTTATACTCGACACACCAAACTGGATGCCTGCATTTATAAAATGCTCGCTCTTATTTCATATGTTATGACTCAGAKGATTACAGGGCTGTTTATCAGCAGCACTGCTGCAACAGGTAGTGCCACTAACTCCAGCAGGGCTTCTCCCAGAACACAGCTGCAAACCAGTTTGCAAGCTGAAATTCAAAGAAAGCATTTAAGAGTCAGATGAATGTCTGCACCTGTGAAAACACACACAGACACAGACACASACACTCAGGCCAGGCATGCCAGCAGCCCTGCCAGGCRTCCACACTGCTGGCACTACAGGCTACCACCACTCCTGGAGAGAGCCCTGCAATGGTGCAACATGCAGTTACCCAAAGGAGGAGCAGAAATACACCAAGCTGTTGTAAGTCAAGAGGCACAGACCACCTGATTTGCTCTGAATGTTCCTCACCTAGTTTTTCAAACAAAAGAATTAAGGGATTTACTTGTGGCAATAATCTTTCATGGGCAGTTTGGTATGAATATTACAGCACAGGCTGTTTAACCTCAAGAGCATCAAAAATTACTTTTGATTCCTATGTCAATAGAGAGATGGAAGGAATTCTACCAATGGCACCTTAAAAAATGAAAAAGAGTAAGGTAAGACTCCAACATACACTTGGCATTTCAGCTACTCACCCCCTTTGTGAGYCCCCTGCCTCTCACACTTAGATCTCACAGGATGAGAAGGAACTCCATCCACCAGCACAGTTATGCTGTACAGGGACAACCTCTCTCTTTCCCAGCCAGTCAGAATATTTGAAAGGCAAGTTCTTACTGTAAATTACTGGTGACTCACCTGAACTGAGAAACACTGAGCAGCCCCAGTGCTGTTCTCCACCAAACTACAGTGAGCTGATGGTCTGCAGAGCAGCCCGAGTTCCAGCTCTGTGCCACCCTAACCAGGGGAGTGAGGAGGAGGAGGAGCGTTCTCAAAACAACCTTCTACCAAATCTTCTGGCAATTCAGCAGATCAGCTTCACTAAAGAAAGCACCTACTGCCTTCTACACATGTCAAGTTTATCATGACTAATGCAGTTTATTAGAAGTTAACTTAGCTTTTGYTTTTCTCGGGTTGTTTTATACTAATACTCAGTCTTTACCTCAGGCAGGATGGAAAAACACTCATACTAGCCACTCAACATYTTCACTCCTTTATGTTTAATTGCTTCACTATAAATTCCAAGCTCCTAAAGTTTCCATCCCTTCCCCAAGGAGCTCTATAACATCCTGTTTTAAGCCCTGATTCYAAACCTTTAATTTCAATTGCTTCTTGTTGGAAGAGCCCACATCCCAGTATGACTTTGGCCCTCTTATAAGAGACCCAAAGGAGGACTATAATATCCAGTCTAGTCCTGCTGAAGAAACCCAGGGCACTCAGGATTGCAGGACCGGTGACAATAATTGGGGTTTATCKATGTACTTTGCTTCTGTGATATTAACCAGTGCTTTTCCATTAAGGAAAAATGTCTCTGAACAGTTTTGGCAGCGGGCAGGTGTCAGGAACACCGAGCATCCCTGCACACAGACGGGGCTTAGCACACGTACAGACCAAGGAGTGACAGCAACACGGGACAGAAATCCCCGCTGAAAGCCCAGAGTGGGGTGCAGGGCTTCAGCAGGAGCCGGCAAGTGCCCGTTTCCATCCCAGAAGAGCCAACGAGATGCTGGCAGAAGAACTCTCCCYCGGATCACCGTGATTCAGCAAAGATGCTGGGGATTAACCCCTTGTGCCTCTCTCCCCGCAAGTGACCCGCGAGCCCACGGCCTGACCCCCACCCCAGAACAGAGYCCCAGCGCTCCTCCTCTCCCCGCGGGGAGGCAGGACCCGCTCCCCTCCCGGTCCCGAGCAAAGCCCCGGCTCCCGGAGCCTCCCTGCCAGGGCTCACCGCCGGCACCGCGGCTCCACCGGGCATCCCCCGCGCCCGACCGGGAACGGGACCCGTAACACCGGTCCCATCCCCACGCGAACTCGGGGCCTCCGCTCCCATTACCCGGCCGAGCACGGCCCCGGGAGCCCGGCACCGGCACCTGCCCCGCTCCCGCTCCCGCCGTGACGCGCTGCCCTCCCCAGCCGCGGCCGCGGCCCCCGCCCCGCACCGCCCCCCGAGCCGGGGCAGCCCCGGGCCCGGCCCCGCGCCCCCCGCCCGCCCCGGCACTCACGGGCGCAGCTCTCAGCGCTGAGGCGGAGCCCGGCGGCGGCAGCAGCGGCGGGGACCGTGCCCGAGCCCGGAGCGGAGCCGCCGGCGCGGGCGGGGACGGCGCGGGGGAGTGTCCCGGCGGGCCCCGCCCCGGCGGTCGGTGAAGGGGCGGGGCGGACGGGCGCGGCGGGGACGCGCGTTCCCGCCGCCCAGGGGCCGCCCGGAGGTTCCGGCCCGTCCCAGCGGGGTGGGCGCGTCCCCGCGGGACTGCGCGCGCCCGGCCGGGGCCGCGGGCGGGGCGTTCGGACGCGCGCCACGCGCGGCCCCGCGGGAGTCCCCGCACGGTCCCGGTGCCGGAAGTGGCGCAAGAAGGCCGCGCGCTCCTCGCCACCGCCCGCGCGCCGCGGAACCTCTCGCGAGAGCCGCGGGGAGGCGGGGCCAGGCGGCCCAGGGCGAGAGGACACGGGCAAGATGGCGGCGGCTGCGGCGACCCTGCGGCACCTGGCGCTGGGCGCCCGCCTCGCCCCGCACGGCAGCGGCGCCCGGGCCCCGCTCCAGCGGCTCCAGCAGCGCAGGGGCCTCCGYCTGTCCGCGCCCGCCGCCATACAGGTACCGGGCAGGGCTGCCCCCTCAGGGAAGGGTCCGGCCCCGGGGCGGGCGGGCGGTGAGGTGACTTCGCCGCTGGGCTGAGGTGACTCTGGCATGTGAGGAGCGAGTCCCCGCTCAGCCCGCCCGCCGCTGTCTCGCAGGTGACGGTGCGGGACGCGCTGAACCAGGCGCTGGATGAGGAGCTGGAGCGGGACGAGCGCGTCTTCCTGCTGGGCGAGGAGGTGGCACAGTACGATGGCGCCTACAAGGTATGTGGGAGACGCTGGCGGCCCGGGAAGGGGCTTCGGGCGGGCCCTGACTCTTTTCTCCTACCCTGCAGATTTCCAGGGGTCTCTGGAAGAAGTACGGGGACAAAAGGGTGATCGACACCCCGATATCCGAGGTGAGGCTGCCTTCTCTCCCATCCTGGTGATCCCTTCATCAGCTGCTCCCTGGTCCTTATCCCTCGGTTTCCCTCTCTTTCAGATGGGCTTTACAGGAATCGCTGTCGGTGCTGCTATGGTTTGTACATTTGCATTCCTCTACTTCTAGTTTTAAAAATTAATAACATATGTTTTTATGTCAAAAAACATATTTCACGTTTTTATGTCAAAACCCCACGTTTCAATACATTTAATAGGCAGGGTTGAGACCRGTGTGTGAATTCATGACGTTCAACTTCTCGATGCAAGCGATCGATCAGGTGATCAACTCTGCCGCCAAGACCTGTTACATGTCTGCCGGCTCCATCCCCGTGCCCATCGTGTTCCGCGGCCCCAACGGCGCCTCGGCGGGCGTGGCCGCCCAGCACTCGCAGTGCTTCGCTGCCTGGTACGGCCACTGCCCCGGCCTCAAAGTCGTCAGCCCCTGGAGCTCCGAGGATGCCAAAGGGCTGCTGAAAGCATCCATCCGGGATGACAATCCAGGTGGGCACGGGCAGCTCATAGCAATACCTGGCACTCAGTCCTAAGGAGTGGCTGGTTTTACCACGAAACAAAGATTGGTTAAGCCCTGAAGTGCACAAGGTTGGCTTACTGCAGTTTTAGGGTATGTGAAAAGACACAGAGGGATTCGTGCTTTCCCTAACAATCCCCTGCCATGCTGACAGCAGACTGATTTTATGCTGCTGCCAGGTGCACAGTTTTAGTACTAGTTTGGTATCAACCAGGAAACCTGGGAGTATTTACAAATCTATCATAAAGGGGTTAAAAAGGGTGAAGATGAGTTAGGAGAATTATTATATTACATTATATTCCTGCATTTATAGTGCCTGTGTAACTCAATTTTACAGATCATGAAATTCAAATTATAAATTCAGAATGTCCTTATTCAAGAACAGGGCAACCTTTGACTTTATTTTTTCACAAACAGTAATTAAAAATATGGGACCTTTCTAAAACTAGTGATTGTACTGTCATGTACCAAAAGTAAAATGGCTCACCTCATTTCAGAGTAGTTGTAGAAGTTTTTTAAATAATTCATTATTGAAGGAAAAACTTAGATTTACTTTTTTTTTTTTTTTTTTAATTCCTTCTGCAAACAGTCCTCACTCCCTTGTTGCCTGGGTGGGTTTGCTGTCTTGAGCTGTAGGACTGTTAATGGTCAGTGCAGGCCTGTGCCTGCAGCTGTACACACTAATCCAAGTATGTTTCCTTCTAGTTGTGGTGCTGGAAAGTGAATTACTCTATGGTGTTCCCTTTGAAATGTCTGAACAGGCACAGTCAAAGGAATTTGTTATTCCCATTGGGAAAGCCAAAATAGAAAAGCAAGGTAAGCTRAGAATGCATTTGTTTCCTTATTAATTGACATGCTTGGAGCCTTTTTCTTAACCTCTCGTCTATTCAGGGTACAGAAAAGTATTTCAAATGTTCAGTATTCAAATGTTCTTTTRTCCAGTAGTGTGTGGTTTCATGTTCTGTTGCCCTTACAAGGAAATATTACCTGATTGTCCATATCTCAGCTTAAACTATACCCTTCTAAARGATTCCATAAAGGATTTGTTCTGTAGTGCAGATTGGGTAGGTGATGGCTGAAACAATTTTTTCCTCACCCAAGYATGAGATTTTGGTCAAAAATGCAAAAAGAGATCACTGTAGTGTTTCTGCCCACTTTTTCATAATTTACCTCTGAATTATATGAATATTTGAATAGGATAATCTGAAAACTATATTAAGTACCTCTTCAGTTTGCTGAATTCAAGGGCAAAATTTGTGTCTTAACATGGTCCTTCATCTCTTCATACTGTGTCTGGGCTCAGTATTTCAAATATATCTAAGAACCTRAAATTTGCAAGTGAATCCTAATGCTACCTTGAAAGGAGCCTGAGGTCTAGAAAAAACCTTTAAATCTCAAGAAGTTTTTTCTAACTCTTGTTTCTGTTCTAGGAACTCATGTTACATTAGTGGCACACTCAAGACCTGTTGGCCATTGTTTGGAAGCAGCTGCTGTACTTTCTAAAGAAGGTGTAGAGTGTGAGGTGAGTGGAGTTTGGGTTACTTCTGTCATTCCCTGAAGTGGGGAGAAAAAAGTAGCATCTACTTGTTCAAGTTCTGCAAAACTTCAGTGTATTACCTACAACAGTCTTAATATTTGTAAGTGCCCTAACAGCATGTGCCTTTCAGATTTCTGAGTTAGAAATTAATAATTAAGTCTTGTCTTTGGAGTCAGAACAGCTGGAAGTGCTGAGGGGTTCTGTACCCAGACAGTGGTGGCTCATGGGCTGAGGGCCCAGCTCTCGGGCTCAGGGCACAGCTCACGGGCTCAGGGCACAGCTCACGGGCTCAGGGCACAGCTCACGGGCTCAGGGCACAGCTCACGGGCTCAGGGCTCAGATCTCAGGCTCAGGGCACAGCTCACGGGCTCAGGGCACAGCTCACAGCTCTCAGGCTCAGGGCACAGCTCTCGGGCTCAGGGCACAGCTCACAGGCTCAGGGCACAGCTCACGGGCTCAGGGCCCAGCTCTCGGGCTCAGGGCACAGCTCACGGGCTCACGGGCTCAGGGCTCAGGGCACAGCTCTCGGGCTCAGGGCCCAGCTCACAGCTCACGGGCTCAGGGCACAGCTCACAGCTCACGGGCTCAGGGCACAGCCAGGCTCACACTCTGCCTTTCCCCAGGTCATAAACCTGCGAACCATTCGACCAATGGACATAGAGACGGTGGAAGCCAGCGTGGTCAAGACAAACCATCTGGTCACTGTAGAAGGAGGTTGGCCCCAGTTTGGAGTAGGAGCTGAAATCTGTGCCAGGATCATGGAAGGTACCGAGTTTCACAGCACACTGATCTCATTCCCTACTCTAAATCCTGATTATTCTTCATGAAGCCAGGCAAAAGCAGAGTTAGAGGWTACATTAGAGGAGTGGAGCTGTCTTACTCTGGAGATTTTCACAGGGTGGGTGACCAAACCCCAGAGTGCATGAACACAAACAAGCCAGAACACTGCTTTCTGGAATATTAGAGCTACAGGAACAAAATTSTTTATTTAAATAGAGTAAGATTCAGAAATTGAATCAAGATGAAAGCATAGTACTTGGCAACCTGACGCTGTCTTCTGTTTCAGGGCCTGCCTTTAACTACCTGGATGCTCCAGCTGTGCGTGTCACCGGTGCTGATGTCCCCATGCCTTATGCAAAAATCTTAGAGGATAACAGCATACCTCAAGTGAAGGATATAGTATTCGCAGTGAAAAAAGCTTTGAATATATAAGTTGTAAATAGATGTTTTAAAATCCTGCTCTACAAGGCATTCTTGGTGTTGGGCATGTTGTAYGCATAATTTCTGTTGTATAAGCTCCATGGTCTTTTGTACAGTGGGGAAAGTATAGTGACCTCCCAAAATATTTATATGGGGTTACCCCCCCAAGCCACACTTTCTGTCTGCAACCATGTGGTAATGCTTGTTGTTCAACTGTACAGCTGGATCAGTGCTGCTCTTTGTGGAGAAACCCTGTTGTAAACTCAGCATGAGGGAAAAATCCTCTGGTTTTGCTTGGCTTGTAAGTACCAGAGGAGCTGWGTTGAACCTGCTGCAGCAGTGATTGAGTGCAGAGAGCAGGAGCAGGCCTTGAATGCTGTACAGCTGCAGGAGCCTGTGGTTGCAAGGCTCATTAGAGAGCAATGATCAGGCTGATCACTGAAGCCCAGCCCCTCAGTGCAGCAGAGGCTGTGGCAGCCCAGGGCTGGGTTAAGAGACAGTGGCTGTGTCTGCTTTGAAGAGCACTCTGCACATGCAGAAAGGCTTCTGTACAAGAGCTCAAATAAAGATCCTGAACCTTTCCACTATGTGATGGGAAACAATACCTAATTTTTCCTTACTACCTGCCACATGACAGTGATTAAAACAAAAAAAAATGCCCAGATGCTTTGCTTTTACTATTCAAGTTTTTTGTGGTTTCTTTTTTTTAACTCCTCACGTGGGCTGACAACAGCACACTCTTACTATAGCTCTTGCAGTGCAAAATGAGTTTCAGCTGCACTGAGCCTAAGCAGCAGGTGTGTGGAGTGTGAATGAAGAGCTGGGACACATTCAGAGCAGCCTTTGGAGATCCCAGGGAGCTCTGCCAGGCTTCTCTCAGCAGCTCCTGGTACATAGGGAAAGCTGCTTGGAGGGGCCTGTGCAGCAGGGGCTGCTCTGCCCCTCCGGTAAATGGGGGGAGAGGATCTTCTGTAAGCAGGCAGAAGAGCTTGGGTCCTGTTTCTGCAGAGCTAGGAATACTCCCCAGGATAYTTCCTTTAGCAGAGGTGCTGCTCAGTTCTTGGGAGGTCTGGCTTGGAGGTTGAATCCCACTGGAACATACCCACCACATGCTGCTGAAGGAATTCCATTAACATTTTAATAAAAATGAATATCACAGGTTACATGAAACTTTGTACAGACATTCTCTGCATAGTAACAAACACTGATGTACTTGAATTTTAAAAAATGGATTATCTATAATCCTTTAAAGTGCAATTTGTTTAAGGTTTTAAATCAAAAAGGATCTTGCAATAAAGTTTAAATGATAGAATTAACTTGAAGTAACTTTTCATTTAATTAAATCAACAATAACATCCCAGTGCCCTCTAACCTCCCACTTCAACTGCTTCCTCATTTAAAAACACTTTCTCCTAGAGTTGCAGGTAGGATGTCCATTTAAACAAGCTTCATGAGACAGCATTTTAACTCCACCAGCAAAACATGGTGAGAATAAGATTTAATTCTCCAGTTCCCTCACCTGTGCAGTATGTTTTAAGGGTTGGATTATGTAAAACAAATTGTTGACTCCATGCAGCAAGAATTAAGATGAGTTACAAGTGCATGAAAAGAGTTGAATGAAAAAACTGCATGAAAAACTGAGCAGACTAAAACTACATTCCTGTAATTTGAAAAATGGGGTGGAATGGAGCTAGGGAAAATACATTAATTTACCATCATCATGGTCATTCCTATTTTCAGATTTTTTATTCAGCTGTACAGGAGTTGCTGTACCCCTGAAGCTGTAGCTGGAGAACACAGTTCCTGCAGCCAAGTAAAGACCAGAGTACTCATCCCAGCAGGGCAGAGCAGCTCGGGCAGGGCAGTGCTGAAAGCAGGGAGAGGGGAGCTGCAGCTGCTGTGTGCTGCTGGGGCAGCACAGGAGGGGAGAGGGAATTGAATCCTGGAGTGACCGGTGGCCTCAGCTGATCCTGGGAGCGCTGTGGTCGCACGTCTGTGTTTTCTTCAGAGTTCCTTTCTGGAAGTTTTGGATGGAGCTGAGCAGGGCTCCTCGGCTGGCGCTGACCTCGGGCCGGGCCGGGGGCACCTCCGTGCTCACCTCTGAGCCCAGGGGCGGAGCTGCTGGTGGCAGGGGCGGCGGGGGTGGGGCTGGGGGTATGGACGATGCTCCTGAGGAGTTGGGGAGAGAAGATGGAGTTTGGTTATGCCAGGCATGTCCTGCCCCAGAGGCTGCGTGGCTGGACTTGGTCAGTCCTACACAAGTCCCGTTATCCCTTGAATGCCAGTGGAGTGTGAAGAACAGAACAGATGGAAAATGCCAAAGTGATCTAATCCCTCTATCTGCAGGTGAGATATCATGGCATCTGAGATACCTCTGAAATGAAGCCTGAAGGGCCTCAGGACTCAGATGCAAAACATGACTCGTGTGATCTTGCACCAAGGAAAACAGATCACTGAACGGGACTTCCCAGGTTCAGCTTCTCCTATTTGTCCCTAGTGAGGCAGTTTGTTCTCTGGGACATGAACAGTAACAAAGACTGGAAGCAAATTTTAGTACCTGTTCTTACTTACATAGCTCACTTTACAATCCTGTGAATGAAGAACCACATCACTGTAGTATCTGTGATGACCATTTTGCTTGGCCAGATTATCTCATTTTTRAAGTACTAACTGCAGATAGAGTTTTCTGGAAGCATTTTACACTTCCAAAGTTCTATTTGACTTTCTCCAAATATGTTGTAACACATGGTTGTTTTGACAGACAATGAATCACATCACTGTCACACACACCTCCAGCCTGCCTCTCCTGTTCCCACCTTTGCACTCTGTCCCTTGCTCTCTCTGCCAGCCACATCCACTTTCTGCTTCTCATCCAACCTCAGCCTGCACGTCCTGACTCCCTGGGAAGCCAGAGCCCACAGTGAARCATGCAGCTGCTCCAGCAGTGAGGGCCTGCAGGGAGCTGTTTCCTGGCAGTTCAGATCCAGGCAAGTGGCCTCCCTCATTCACCCCAGCACTCTCCCAAGCACCCTGATCTTGTAGCAGCTCTGCTGCTGCACACTGCACCATCACTGCTACACCAGTCAAATAACAATGGACCATCTTGTCTCATGTTCTGGAAGGAGCAGGGACATAAAGATTAATATCCTGGTACTGCTCAGCAGTGAATTTGAACTTCATCATCTAGATCATGAGTTATGCCATAGGAAGACTGAAGAGACAAATGGCATCTATCAACACTTGCTTCCAGTAGCTCTGACCTATAAAGAGGAATATACTGGTAAGTGCAAGAACTGTGATACTGGGCAAGGAAAACAACATTAAGGCAACCAAGAGACTCTTGTTCCTGAAGTGAACAAATATCAAGTAGAAGTGAGTAATTATGTAACATTATGCYACTCAGACTCAAAAGGGATTTGATGAAGGATAAAGCTCAACTACAGAAAAAAAGCAGACAAAAGTTTTCTGTGCTCCATTTGTCTGTCAATTCCTCATCAACAATTGTTTTTAAGGCTAACAACTAACAGTAAAAACAGAACTGCTGTTATTAAAACAAGCAGTTATACTAGATGAAAGACAATTCAAAACTCCTTCATTTTCTATCTGTACCAGTCTTTGAAGAAAGACTTTTCCCATGTAAGAGCAAGCTCAAAATGCAGAGTATTCACATAAAGCATCCAATTTTGGCAGTGTACATTAATATGTGCTGTGACTGTAGCACTTCCAGCTCTTCAGGAGAAATTCTCATTGGCACAAAAGCCTTCTGTGAAAACAAAGCATTGAAGTACACATTAAGCTCATCTTCACTTCCCCTTCCAGAGGAAATACTCAAGTCCTTACAGAAAYACCAGAGATCAACTGAAACAATTTACCTGCCCGTTGCATGTGAATCAACTGCTTTCTAAGGTAACTAAAAGTTCACACAATGGCAGCACAAACGGAAATTAATTACATACTGGGGCCTTCTAACTTACACAAATYTGCTTTTTACACTTGCCAAAGATGTACATCAATTTACTATTAGAAATACTGACAAAACATTCCCAGCATTAGAGTYCTGTTTGTCTTGTGGATGGATGCCAGGGAATAACAACTTGGCACTTGTCCAAAGGAAGAACAAGACCAAGAGCAGTCCTAGTAGCCTTTTATTGGTTGAAGTGGTCAGAGCAGGACTGGTGCACCAGCCTACCTACAAACAGATCATGCAAACTGCTGTGAAAGCACCAAGAGCAGCTCATCACAAAAGAAATGCATCAAAGAGATGCAAGAACTGCAGAGAACAAAGACAAGATTCTTGTCTGGAATTGCAAGGTGTGGCTGAAAGAGACTATGCAAGYAGCTGTACAAGATGCAATAGGGAATGACCACAAAAGCAGTGGCCAGGGAATACAAATACAGTGGTAATGTGTGAAAGAAGGCACATGTTTGACAYACAGAGGGCAAAAAAGACACAAAATGCTTGGATCACTAAGTATTAGTAGGCCCAGATTCCATATGTTATCTTCAAATTTTAGTCTCGTTATTTTACAAGAGTAGAAAGGACAGGGAAGTAGGGGCAGAAATCACCTTTCTTCCTGGAAAATTGTTAAATTCCTCAGGACTCATTGAAATTGAGCTGTAGTTGAACTCTTGGGAAACTGCTAACAGAGAATTACACCTTACACTTGAGCTCTGCTGTGAGACATAAGTACACTCAGGGTTCAGAATGGCATCTGACAAGCTATGAGCATTACATACTGAACCTGTTAATTAAGAAATCTTCAAAAATCTTCATATCCATTCACTGCAGTTAGGTAATCAACACCAAGTTGTCCTTCCCTTCTTGACACG
This sequence comes from Cardinalis cardinalis, assembly GCA_014549065.1. Taxonomy (NCBI): domain Eukaryota; kingdom Metazoa; phylum Chordata; class Aves; order Passeriformes; family Cardinalidae; genus Cardinalis; species Cardinalis cardinalis. The sequence continues at coordinate 4,382,513 of JACDOX010000047.1, read as the reverse complement.
AGTGGTGCAAAAGAAATCTGAGTTCACACACACATGCATTCATACACATTTACATCTACAGATGAAATTGTTCTGCCCTACAGTGAAATCTTGTCCTGTATTTACCAGAAAAAACATTTGAAACAAGTGCTTAGCTATCACTAGGCCCTTCCAATACATATGTTGAAGGACATTGCCTGCAAACACACATTTTATTCATTCATGCAGTTGTAAGAATAAAACACTCAAACAAGAACTTACCAAGGGTTTTTACAGGGACATTTTTGTTAAAAGAGTGTGTTAAAAGGAATAGGAAGTAAATCAGATGCTGTAAACTTGATGCCTGAATTGAAACAAAAACTTAATTATGAATTTAAAGTGACAGCAATTGTGCAAACAGCATTAAAAACTTGGCTGAGAATGGGATGTGAACAAAGAAAATAATTTTAGTGATAGTTTTTAAAGATGCTGTATTTCATTAAAATAATCTGTAAGAACATTCAGATTTTTTTTCTTCTATTCCCTCCCAATACTAAGCAACTTCAAGATTTGCATCCAACTTTCCCATTCAGAAACAGAGCATCTTTAAAGAGATAAATCAGCATTAGCTTACTTTTCCGAAAATTCACGTTCAAAATGATGCATGCTCTATTGAAGACAGCAGAGAAAGAGAGAGGACACAAGTTAATCATCCAGTTCTCGGGTCAAAGTAAGAAAAACAGACACTGTTAGCTGAAAAGTTAGTACAGAAGTCAATACATTCTTACTCACTGACAAATATGAGGACAGCAGATTGACTATTTCATATTACATTTACAATACTTCACTCAATTCTGAAAAATGAACAACAATTTTCCATGCTCTAAGCATTATTATTCTTGATCAACAAATACAACATCCATTTCAGTTTTCAGTTTCAAGCTTTCAGTTGCACATGCCATAATTCAAGCTCTACAGGATTAAAGTGCATTTAGAGAGATTTAGAAAGAAATCTGCAGGAAGATTAGCCACAAAGACGAAATCCATTCAGTTCAAGAAACCCTTCCTGCTGTATTAACAGCTGTATTCACACTTGTGGTCAGAGACACCCAGGAAAAGCATTTCCTAAAGCATTCCACCTGTTTTACAGGAAAGTGAGGGGCAGGAAAGATGCACCATAAGGGTGCCAATGAAACATATGTCATACTGAAGGATTCAGAACAACTGGCACAGAAAAAGATTGTTAAGTACAACTCTTTCACTACTCTGCAGGGAAGTCCAGAGAAGCAAAAGTGACACCCTCCAAACTTGTCTCTGTTGAAAGAGATCTTGCTGTATCTTATGGGCTTATTTGATTTAGAAAATATTCAGTGAAATTTTAAATAACCCATACCACACTGTTCTGCAGCCCTTCTGATCCTAGCCACTGATCACTGCCACAAAGAAAATGAACAGATTTTCACAGCAGAAKCAAAGAATTGTGGGGGAAAAAAAAAAGAACCACACCAGGAGAATGTCAGAAACACAGGATGTTACATTAGAGTCCCTTGCATGATCTAACAATGTATTTCAAATGTTATTTAGCCAAGTACCTGCAACAGCACCAGCCCAAAACATTCTCACCAGTGAGAACAGCCCATGAGAGCCAACATCTCCAGAGACACCTTTSCCCTCATGCTCTCAGCCCTGCAGCTGCCATCACACAGCAGAAGCCAACCATGGTTTTATTCCTCACTCTGGTTTCCATCRACTCTCCCAAGCACTCTGCTGCAAGCCAAGCCTCTCAAGGCCTTTGTTCAGAGACAAAGAACCTCTCAACATGTGAGAACCCCCCTGCAGGAGGTTCCTTCCCCAGGGCAGGCCAGCCTGGAGCCCTTCCCCTTTGGTCAGTGTCTCTCTCTTCACACACCCACACTATGCATGAATAGTTGGAGGCCAGGATGAGAGCAAAGCTTCTCTTGAGGGCACTTTTCCTCACCAGCCTTAGCTTTGTCATGGTATTGTGTCAGCAGGATGCTTTGAGTGGCCCCAGGTCCAACACAGCCATACCAAACCAGACAGACAGACAGACAGAAAGCCTCAATGCCTTTTTGACAATCATCTCACCACACTGACACCCACGAGCAGTTTTGGTACAGAGGTAAATATCCTTAGTAAGTACAAGGAAATCAGAAGAGAGAAATGCAAGCTACAGATGCATCACTTGTCACAAACAGAGTCCTACCATGGGACCAGTGTGTCTTTCCTCAAGGCAGTAAAAGCAGACTTGCTTAGAACAGCTAAAACTACAACACTGCTGGTGAAAAAAAATCTAATTTTCTCTCAGAATTAATATCTGACATTTCTTCTACAAATTCTACTCACAAAAGCATTCCTGAAAACGTGACACTTGGCTTTGCACCTCACAAACAGCATCAAGCCATCAGCTCACTAAAGCAAGTCCCAGTGTGAGGACAGGCAGGGCCACCAGCACCTYGTCACACAGGGCTGATCCCCACAAGTCATCAGGAGCACACTGGCACAAGATGACCAACAAACACACTGTGACAATATGCTCTGAACTGAGACAAGTTTTGAGCACAAACCTCAGCCTTTGATCCACATCTGCACATAAATCTACACTTCGTGCTTAAAACTTGAAAAAGCTTTCAACCAAGTTCCAAGAGGTCCAAGTCAGAACATAACTAAACAGTTGTTTCATAGGGAAAAAATGCTTTCTAAACATCKGTCCATTCTGGAACCATGTTTCAGCTACTTCCTTGTGGAAGTCCTGGCAGAACTGGCAACAAATTCTCCAGATCACAGTCAGTGCACCCAGAGAACAGCAGYGTTACTGTGCAACACAGTAACAGTCATCACCTCGCTTAGGCTGACTGGGACAAGTTAGCTCCTACAATACACACTTCCCATGCCCTCAACTTGAAGGAGAAATTACTAATTTGAATTTCAGCATGACTGATTTGAATTACATCACACAGACTGCAGTGTCCTTTGAAAGATTATCCACAGCAAAGACAAATTTGATTGCATTGCTTTGGTTAATGAGTTGTGCTGTGGAGTTGTGCTGGGACTAGAAATACTATGGCAGGAGTCACCATATAAAATKGCAATGCCATGGGCTGCTTCCCCTCTGGAAATGTACTCTGTTAACATCTTTTGTTATTAATATTGGCCTGTGCTCCTCTTCCAGTCTTTCAGACTGAAGAATATGCACTACTGCTCAATATTCAGATTTGTAATTAAACTCTCAGAGCATTTCTATTGCCCACTCAAGCAGATTCTTCACCACTTCCCACCCRTCTTAAACATTAGCAAAACTCTCTGCACAGCCACCCAGCAAACTGAAAAACAGAACTGTCCAAAAATAATAAAGATACTATTTTTAACCCAAATGAGTCTTGTTTCTAGATTTGTTTCTACAAACTCTACTGGGTTATCAATGGAGTGTAGCAGAACTGGGGAGATTTATGAAGCTTAAGCCACTGAATTTGTCACACCTAAAATTCCTGAAAATAAATCACAGCAGTACAGGAATAAAAAGAACAAAGAAACAAGCAGTATTTCAGAGTCAGCAGACCATTAACACCAGAACAAATGCATACTGCAACACAAGGCCCAGAAAATGCCTGGAAAGTTGCAATGTGGGTAAGCCTGGAGTTACACACAGCAAGCAGGTCCACCCTGGATGGATACCATGATACGACAAATYATATCATGTGTATCTCAGAAAGATTATAGTTACAAAAAGGTTCTCTGTGACCCTCAAAAGAGAGCACAAGCCCACACTCAGGCTGCCACAAGGTAACTGACATCTCCATGTTCCATCCCTGAAAACCATCATCTTCTGATCATCCTTGAGAATAACATCACCACTGAGGGSCAGAGGGGAGTAAAAAACAACATGAAAAAGATAAAAACTGCAATGATTGTTGAACATACCTGCTGTGGAGGGTGGAGTGGGGGATGATGGAGATGTTAAAGGGGAACTGGCCCCAGAGCCTGCTGAATAAAACAACAGTCAAGTAACTACAGCTGTGACACGGCACTTCAACACAGACAAGACAGAGTGCTGTCAGGAGGCCAACTTTATTGACTGAAAATCCAATCCTSCTTCCACACCTTGGGAAATGTACCCATTCATAGGAACAGTGGCTTTACAGTACAGAGTATGAGAGAAGCCCCAAAGGCATAGGAAATGCACTCAGTATTTCTCAGTGGGAAACATTTCAGCTGCTTAGGCTGCTGAGCACAGCATACAAATCCTGTTCACCTTAAGAGTTGTGCCAATGCATGGGTGGCACCCCATCTCTCCTAAGAGAGGATTTTCAGTCAGTGCTGTATTCCACAACAAGCTGCTTTTGGACACATTTTAGCCAAGCAAATCAAYTCTGGTAATCTGTTTGTTCCATAGTACCAACCACACCTTTTAACTAAAGGAAAATTTGTCAAAGGCTCTGTTGTTTTAAAATTTGGCACTGAAGCAGCAGTTTAACACAATTTTCTCATTCATCTTAACACCTYACTATGTAACACAGATCACCAGAGAAGACTGCATTATTTAATGGCCCAAGTAATGGATGTTGTTGTTATTCAACTCAAACATCAAACAGAATGAAGAGACTGATCATTTTTTTGAGGAATGGGGCACAGAAGAGAGGAGACATGACTTTAAATTCAGCAGCTGAAAATATAACATCAACAATATTTTAGGACCTCCATTTACTTATTATTAAATACCCAAAACAGTGGTACCAGACTTTGTAAAGTGTTGGTAATCCCAAATCTTTTCAGACAGAAGATGACAGGAATAACACAAAACCTGACACAGCTGTGTAGAAGCAAATTCCTCTCTCTGTAGTTACCTGAGTTATTTGAGTTGCTGTATTTGGCTGAGTGTTCTTCCCCACTTTCATTGGCAGAACGTTTTGACTTCTATAAAAGGGAGTAGAGGAAATGGAAGATAGGAAAGAATAATGACTTTCTATGAAAGGTAAGGATTGAACTGACACACAGATTTGTAATAGCCACCCACTGTATCACACACKGCTTTTCCACACCCAGCATCCCCCTCCCCATACCCAGCACACACTGATGTGGTTACAWGAGCAGCAAGGCTGCTCTGGGCTCAAATATCTCTAGCCAGGCCCCAGGGAACTCCAGTGCCCTCTGACCACAAGGGAAAGGAAGGAAACTGACACACACACCCCTCCCCAGGAAAGAAGAGGAACACAGACAGTGCTGCAGGCTCCAACACCTCCCCAGGAGTGGGACAGAGCAGAGCAGCTCCTCTGGGTCTGAGCTGTTAACCAAGACTGGTTTRTTCAGCAGCCTCAAACAGGCTGCACCAATATGCAAGACAGCTACCACTGTAACTTAAACTTCTTAGTAAATCTATTCCTTAGTTAAAGAAGTGAAAACAACCAGGAAGTAGTGCAGAAAAACACAGGAAGGAGTAGAGTCAGGTACATATGGCTAAACCTGTGCATGGTAAACATTACAAAGAGAAACACATCTTTTTCTGTGGGAGAAACCTATTTAAAGATTGCTTACTTTTCGTGCCAAGATCTTCCTTTTCTTTTTTTCTTCTTCAGAGCCATGATGAGATTGAGCTCTTGTCAGCCTTCTGTGCTGGTGAATCTGCAAAATTAAGGAAAAAATAGAAAAAGACCATGGTAAAATCTCAAATGTTTGAAAACAATGTTTGAGGTACAAGAAAACACATTGTAGTCACTTTGTRTGTTTGGATTCCCTTTTTCATTTCTAGCTTTTCCTTTACTGTTTCTGGTAGAGGCTGGAGACTTGTACTGAAGTTAAAATGATCCTCTAACTTGGGAGCCACTACCTGTGAAACTGCAACTCTTACAACAGTGAAATGCCACATAGTCAACACAACAGCTGTTATACAACCCCTCATATTGCATTTTTGGGAAAGCAAATCTGCTGGTGAAAGCCTTTACTACTCAAAATCGCTTTTGAGTGAAACTCACTTTCTGGATGTAAAAGTGATAAGAGTAAATTAAATGTCTGTAGGAAATAAAGAAATGTAGACATTACCAATTTCTGTTCCTCTGTTAATCGCTTTTCTATGCATTCCTTGGAGATTTTCAATGCCTCTTTTAGCTTAGTAGGAATCTAATACAGAATGGGGAACAAAATCATGGCACAAGATGTGATAAAGGAAAGCACAACTTCACTGATCAAAACTCACCATTCATCTGATGACATTTCTCATCTAAAGTCCCAAGATGTGAAGCAGAAAAGAAGACTCTAGATCAATGTTTTTCTACTCCAAATCTAGCTACAGATCAGCAGGAACAAAGAAACACCAAACCCTGGAAGGGATACTCTAAAAGCAAGGATAGATAACTACTTTGAGACTCCCCCAGTCACATCCCCCAATTTCTATGAGGATGACAACACAAGACACAGGGCACAAATCCTCAGGAGAAGCCCCCTGGGGCAGCTCCCCAGTGGGACCAGGGCACAAATCCTCAGGAGAAGCCCCCTGGGGCAGCTCCCCAGTGGGATCAGAAGTGGCCCCTGAAATGCCCCAGTGCTGGAGCTGGCAGCAAGGTGCTGTTGGTCTCAGGCAGCAGAGTTGGCTCCCAGAGGTGCTGGCAATGGCTGTGCCATGGCATTTCCTCTCACTGCCAGGGACCTGCAGGGCCCAGAGCCTCTGCTCAGACAGAGCATCACCATCAGCCACACAAATGGGCTCCAGCCCAGCAGCTGCCCCTGAACACCCCTGGGTCACATCCAAGGGGTGGCACAACATTCTCAGGGACAGGGTGGCAAAGGAATCCAAACACTGATGGCAACAGCCAGAGGCAAATCAAGCCAGGTCTCCTCAACCCCCTCTGTCAATTAATATGTAGCTACCCACATCCTGGCACTTCCACAAACACCAGCAAAACAGTGTTGAACTCTACCTTAAACTGTGGTTTCTCAGAGTTTGTTAGCAGAACATCACTGAATAATCTGTGAGTTGATTAAAAAAAAAARRAAAAAAGTAATATTATTCCCAAGAGAAAGGCAAAAACAGAACAAGAATACTATTGGTACTGTTCCCTTAAACCCCTCTTTTTCCCTTTGCTTCTCTGTCCTCAACTTTTGGCCACAGATTTCTAGGTACTGCTTCTTATTTTCTAAGCACTGCTGTAAGACTAGCAGCACTCAACCCTCAGAATGTAGCCACTACTTATGGCTGAGAAAACTGGTTTGTGTGAGCTATTCTCAAAGTGGATAGAACAGGTACAGTTATCAAAGGCAGAGAAAAGTTCCCCCAAAAGAGAACACCTTCTCCTTAAAAGCATATGGATTTTTTATTAAAAACAAAACAAAAAAAAAAATCCAGGGACTTTATTTCAAATTTCACCAAAACAAAATCATAGCTCTTGTTAGAAAAACTTCTCTTAGCACAACCCTTGTCTTAGAACTAACAAGGAATATGTGAAAGATCAAGTGAACTTAACATTTGAAAATATCTGCATTCTTGCCTGTCCTCTACAAAAGGMAACTAAAGAAAATATTGTAATATTATTGCTCTCCCCTCTATGGTATCAGGAGAAACACAATAAATGATTAATCCTCTTCCATCCAAAACAAAGACACTAGAGGGCAATGGTAGTCTGAAAATAAACTGGTTAGTCCATTTCAAGATACTTTGTCCTGGAGAACATACTAGAAAACTGTCACAGAGAGACCTCAATCCTGGCTCTAAGATAAATATTTCTGAGTTGCTGTTCACTATGGAAAATTATCACAGGCTTATAGTAGAGAAAATGAATTCACATCTAGAATCAAGTTAATTCAGGAGAATGAAAAATTCAGAAATAAAGAAAATTTCAAAATACTTCAAAAATCCATGAAAGTTCATCCTTATTTACAGGACTTTCTGACTCTTTCAGATTACATGTTCTTATTGTTATAATAAATATATATTTAAATTATATTAATTGCTTTAAATTACATTAATTGCATTGCATATCTATGTAGAAGACTTTTGTAAAGAGTATTGGTATGAAGGGAATGCAGTATAACATCTTCCATATCAAATGCAGCTGGGCATAGATTGTTTATTTAACGTTTTTAAACACCTGTATATTTCTGTATTCACAGAGTTTTCCTACAGTATTTCTACCCTTTTTGCATTGTTCTCCCTACCTCACATATTAAAAAGCAGAGAAGGGCAGGAGAAGAAGGAATCTAAGGCTGCAGTGACTCTTCCCAACCAAGGAATCTGAACCTCAGAGCAGGCTCCAAATGCCCTGCAGTCTGTGCTGTGAGAGCAGACCCAGATTTAGGTATAGACAATCTGCCACTGAGGGGGCCCCAGCTACAGCATCTCACATTGAGAAATAACAAAAGAACCTCCCACCAGAACTGTGCTTCCATGCTGAGTGTGCTGGTAACATGTCCCAGCATGGGGACAGCAATTTCCCTGGAATGCTGAGCCCTAAGTGCAGGCAGGGTGGCACTGCAGACAGGTGTGGTCCCCACTCAGTGGCACAATGACAGTGCTCCCTTTCTGCATCCTGGCCTTGTCCCCCTGCACTGCATACTTGAAGGGCAGCCTGTAAGGAAATTTATTCTGTCTATGCTTCAGAGAATCCCTAAGCCAGCCCTGCAAGAAACCAGAGAGAACTTCCATTCTACATTTCAGACCCAGAGCAGCTCTAAATGTCACTGCTGAGCAAAGCAAGAGATGTATTTCACCAGCCCTAAGTGAACTGACAGCAGAACCTTCTGAAGGCAACATGCAAAAAGACTCCTTATCCTAAATCATTTAAATCAATCTGTACATGATCTCAATCATGCTTGCATTACTTTAATGGCTGGATTAATTCAAATCATGCTAAATAAAGTGCATATGTAACAGCTCCAACATACCGASAGACAAAGAAACATTAAACACACATATTAACAAGGGATGGGGTCTAGAAAGCCTACCAAGCTTCACTTGGGATACATCCCTCAGAAGAAGGAGCAAACCTTTCTAAAGGGGAACAAYAGCAGAAAGTTTCTTCCTCCTGAAATAATTAAAAACATTGCTATGAGTATAAAACAAGTCGAACAGGACTTACGGCATCTGTAAGAGCCGTGAGACAGTTGGCATCCCATTCTTCAGAGCTTCACAAGTCAGAATGGACTCCAACACTGACACTGCCAAAGAAGGAACAAGAATTAACACATTTTTGCACARCAGGACAGCAAATGATTTAGAATGGACGTTTGGCTCTGCTTGTGATGCTCCCCTAAGTATTGCATCAAGCAAGCAGTGATGAAGCTCTGTGGCATGTGSTTTTTATTATAGCATTACTATTACACATAGAAGCTTTTCAAGAATGTTAGACATGAGGCAAGGGAATCCAGGCATCTCATTACTTGCTAAACACTGCTTTGTCACCCAGCTAAAAAAGTTTTACTCACGCACCAGATATATTTGATGAAGAACACATTTTCTATTTGACCARATTGCTAATTCTTTCTGGGCACAGGGTGCAAAGATCTCAGGCTGCTATTTCACAGCCCTTCAGTTTAGGTAAAGTCTAAGAGTGAACCCAGGCAGCTGCTGTGACTGAGATGTTCTGCACTGCATACTAACCAACAAACACTGATGGAGCAGGGGGGAAGCTCTCCACTGGAATGGTGTCGGGAGGTCTTCCATAGGTCATTTCATACAGTAAGTGTCCAAAGCAATGAACATCAACACCCTCTAAAGTCTGTGGGGGAACAAAAAAAAAATAAAACCAGAACTCGTTAGTTTTTCACAACTGGTTAACCCAGTGATCTTGCATGTGAAGACAGAAAAGAGGAACCATTAAGGCAGTCTAACCACAACCATTTCCCTGCATAACTGAAGCTCAGATGAAATCTTCATGCTACAAGCTACAGCAGCCTCTGTTGCCTTTCTGTACAAGATGGTACAAATGGGAGAGCAGTGTAGTCATGTTCTGTAAAAATGTGTGAAGTAGCAAACTCTTCACAAAGCAGTTTCGAGATCTACACACCCAAGARGTCCCAACCAAGCACACTTTCCTGGCTAAGTCAAACAGCAAAGAATGAGATTCATAAAACAGCTGTCACTTTACAGGGAAGTAGATAAAAAGATGGGAAAAAATGCATACCAAACAAACCTAGGAGAGTCTCTTTTGCTCTTCCTTAGGTTTGTGCAAGCTGTACATACATGCTGAGCTCCCAGACAGCATATTTCCAAGATTTCTGAATCATGTTTAAACAGAAGAGGTTCCTCTTACTGTAAGAGGCTTTGATGGCACTAACAGATTTGGACTAACCATGAACTTGTGATCATTTCTTTGACAACACAGTAGAACTTGTTTAGCAAGGTCAGCAAGCAGCTCTCTCRTGATGCTGCACAGAATTTATTACAATGAGAGCCTAAAGGCAGGGAATGATGTTGCTGCAACAGGGCAAATTTGTTTTCATATTTTTGCAGTTAGATAAATATTTTGCTTTGCAAGCCTGCAGTCAAACAGACACATTCAAACAAATAAAAATAACCTTTGAATAGCTAGAATCTGCAAGCATCTGATCAATTTTCACAGTCCCCACCAAAGATAAGGCTGATTACTGCTCCCAGCTAAGCACAAGTAAATAGCTGTGCTCACTGTACAGACACAGAAGTGAAACTGTAGTAGACAATATGCAAATTCCTATGAAATACAGACCAGGGTGGAAGGAGATCTTAAAACAATTGCACTTTATACAATTTGATGGAGCAAAGCTCAGATTTAAAAAAAGGGGCTTGAGAGAGGATTTTTCATCCTAGTCAGTTCTCCACAAACAAAGGCTGAGAACAAAGATTTGCATAAGAGTCAGATGAATTCCTTGTCTGAGCCTTACATTAATTTTCCGAAACTGGGAAAAGTATGATCGATAAAATGATGGGAGTCCCAGCAAGGAATTTTCTAGATCCAGTAACTTGCAGGTATCCCCATCCAGCATCACATTGGCAGAGTGAAGATGGCCATAAGGAAATCCTTTCTCATGGAGGAATTTTAATACCTGAAAAAAATGGAATAGAGMAGCACTATCACAAGATGCTCTGATGATCTCAAGACTGTAAGATCATCAACTTAAATGCTCCAATACTAAAGCAGACACATAATAAATGAGACACCCATTTGGAATGCTCACTCAACTTGATCTTCTATCTACATCCTCTTTGGCTGACTATTCATTCCCATTTCACTGGTAGCACTTTTCACAAAACAAATATTTGATGCTGATCCTCAAAGSAGGCTTATGGACACCTCCCAAAGAGATCTGGAAACTAAAATTTAAAATTCTGCTGAATATGATAGTTGGAGTAAAAAAAAATTTTAAAACACACTAACAACCATGAATTTATGGTACATGTTCTGCAGGCTATGAGTTAATTCTTTCCCTTTTTACACAAGGAACAGACTATATTATCACCTTTCTCCCATTTAAGCTCCATGCATATCAACTGCATTTTTGAGGGGGTCATAAATGGTCTCACATAAATATATCTAAATTCAACTTAGCAGTAGATCTCAATTTACATTGAGCTTTGAAGTCTGCTGCTGATATAAAGCTCATGTACTCAAAAATGTGTCCATTTTCTGTAGTTAGGCCAGYTGGCCTCCAAAATAATAAATCAAAAAAGCTGGTAAATAAAGAAAAAAAAATTACCTCTAATATTTGCCTTCCATATGTTTTTATTTGCTGAAGTTCAAGACCTTGAATTTTTTTAGGATTGCAATACTTCTTCAGGAATGGGTCTTTTGGCTTTGCCTTTAAAAGAAACAAACAAATCAAGTATCATGCCCAGAAAAGTCATTATTTGTCTTAGCTTGCTTAGCAATTGATGGCAAACACTTTTATAAAAAACATGAATGGTTATTCCAGCATAAGATGTGCCATTTGACTTGGGGGTAGGGGGAAGATGTTACCTTATAAATAAGGTCCTTTAGTGTCCCTTTTTCACTGAATGGTCTAATAACCAGGGCTGAAGATTCGTTGGCAGTGGCAAAAGTGATTTTGTAAATATAAGGATGCTACCAAAAGAAGAAACTGAAGGTAAATTTTAGATGATGGATTTTTTTAAAATCATTTGCATTCAACTCACAAGTAAGAAAAGATCAGTCTGAATTGCATATTTAAAGTAATAAATTGGATTCTGTCAGTGGCATGGAATAACTCAAGTTATTCAGTCTTAACCCGGAGTAAATGCAAAGAAAACCTCACAAAGACATTATTCAATTAACATATAAATTAAAAACAAAAAAAAACCCTATTTCAGCCAGTCTTTCATATGCTTAACATCCTTAAAGAGGGACTCCAGAGACTCCTTTTGTAGTCAAATGCCAGTTCTTCAGGCAGAGATGTCTACTGGATTTATAATGTGGCATTTCAYAGGAGCTTAAATTGTACACCCTCCACTGCAGCTCTACTAAGATGCTCCTGCCTTGAGTCCAAAGAACAGAAAAAATAATATTTGTTCCACTGCCTCATCCACTGCTGCCTGAGAATGTCCCAGCTCACAGGTTGGCAATTACACCCAAACAGCACTATCCTAACAGCCTGAAGGTGTTGAGGAGATTAAATAAAAGCTCATGATCTCATAGTACTGCACAAGAAGAAAAAAATCAAATCAACCACAACACTGAATCTCCTGTAATAATCCTGYAGGATTATTACTTGTGCTGAGAACATGTTACTTCATAGTATATGAGAAATGTAATTAAAAGGTTTGCAAACCTTTAATGAAAGCAACTCTAAAATTACAAACTATGCCAACTAGGCTACATGTGCYTTTCCAAGATCAGTCCTTGACACACACTTTCGTGCTAGCACAATTTAAAAATCTTTAGTACTCACAGAACAGGAGGAAAGAAGTTTCACAGCATACTGTAAGTCTCTGTCAGACAAGTATTTATCAGGGCCAAGATCAGCCTGGAAGTAAATAGGAAAAGAATGGCATCATAATACATGTTGCATTCCATACAGAAAATGTGATCAATGTTCTACCCCGGAAAATTAGGACATGGGTTTGAAGGCATATTTTGAAGAGCAAGCAAGAAAATKACACATACAAAATGAAACCTGAGGAGGCTGAGTAAAGCCATACAAACACCCTGACCATAAATAAGTCTTASTRCCTCTTTCCTCCCACAGACCTGATATGCATTACTACCACTGAATGAACTTTGCCAACCCTAAACTGGGGGACTGTGTACATTAGGAACTGATAAGGCACCTTCTTCCTCTGCAGCAAGAAAAACTTCCCTCCTCCCACTAMAGCCTCCAGGCTTTAGTGACCTCCATGCTCCAGTGAAGTGTCACAAACAGCTGTGCTCATACAACCAACAGGGCAACACATTTCAGCACAGGAGCAAAAGCAACTCTTATTAAGGGAGCAATTCATGCCCCCCTCACCTATTAATTTGTCAGTACAGCTAAAGAYCCGAGTAGGAAAACYCATGACTTTAAAAAGGTTCATCTCRTTATTTTTAGTGAGCACATTTATATTACGGTCAACAGCCACCTCATGACAAGTAAAGAATCCTGAGGTGCAGGTTTGGGAACAAGTGACCAGGCACAGAAACTTCCAAACTGGATTTGCCAACCAGAGGAAAGAAATACAGGAAATTCCACACCACACATCTACCTAAGGGCTTCCTCAAAGCCTGAGCTCTTCWATTTCTCTCCCCATCACTCACACATGGTAGTCAAAATCAAACTTTGAGTGAAATTGAGAAACACTTATGTATGAAATTAAAGCATAGATACCCAGCTTAACACTAGCCGTTCCTTTGGTTGGTTCTTAATTTTCATTAGGAAATATTTCTTACGTATTCGCCAACCTACAAAAAAAAGTAAAGAAAAAAGTCATCAGGGGCTTTAATTAAACACTGCTAAATCACACAGCTTACAGGCAGGACAAGGTCTGCAAGCAAAGACAGTACTGGAATCTTAGGACAATTCTCATAGTTGGGGAAAAATATCAGAGAAGGTTTCATGCACATATGCCATTCTCACCTATATCTTTTAATGGTTCWACTACTTCCCACTTTGGCTCTGATCGGAAGAACATTGAAACATGCTGTAAGGCAATTTCTGGAAAGAAAAAAAGGAGACAAAGAGGGAGAAAAAGAAGAAAAAAATGTAAATGTTTTTATGTACTGTATAATGTAATTATCCACATATGAGGTAAGATCCAATGCCAGAAGAAAGCCTTCAGGAATTCAGACTAAAAGTCAGCAAAATCAATTCAAAAGGAAATCAGATAAAAACACAGTTAGAGGGCATTTGCATTTTCAACCTGATAACTCAAATCCAGAGAGAAAACAGAGAATGCACTGCYTGGAAAACTTAGCTTCCCAATCTCCATTCTATCTGTACTGGATCTACATTTCCAAGTCTAAATCACAGCTCAGATTTCCCACACTAGGTGTACAAACATTAGAACATCAAATGTTCCTGCTGCATCTATGAAAGTGCTTTTATCTCTTTGACATCCATCTACGTTGCTATTACTAAGTGTAGTGTATGTAAACTCATTAGTTCTGTTTCACTATAGGTCATTGTGCCCTTTTCTGTGCAGGCAGAGGTATTTGGCCACCTATCATGAGCCTTCATACATTTTGGGGGCCAAGGGGGAGGACACCCATCTGGTTAGTGAAGTCTCCCACAGCTGGGAACACAACTGGTTTATTCACAAAGTGACTCGAGGGGAAATCTCAATGAGAAGTGGGAGGGAGAAAGGGAATCATGCCAAGGGAATCATGGCATAGAAACACAGCAAAAAGGTAAGRATGTGATGATCTCTCTGCATTGTATCTTCTTCCTTCAGGAATATGCTATAAAAGAAATGTAATAAATATCATGTCTCTGCTCTAGTATTTAGGAAATGACAAACTGATGGTGTCTCTAAAGTCCATAGGCAATGATGTGTGTCATCAGCTTCCCAGYAACTTGCAGGAAAAACAATCTTGATGAAAGTGCTCAAAATTAACACAGAAATCACAACACTTCCTTGAGAATTTAAACTGCTTGCTCAGCATTAGCCAGACAAACTGCATCCTTAGACAGTCACTAATAATTTACAACTCCTGCACAGCTTATCATATTGGGAAATGTTCTTTGCACTTTGAAGCTGAAGACACAAGAATGTTACATAAAGAGAGAGAAAATAGACAACTGAAAAGGAAGCAGTGAGTTCCTGCTTCAGTAGGCTCTGCTTCTAAGAAAACAAGCTTTGCATTTTGCAAAGAGTTGGTTTGCCTATGAACTAAATTTGTGGAGTGGGTTTCWTCACTAAGAGGAAGTTTTTTCAGTCTGTAAGACAAATATTTATTGATATTCAATGGCTGAAGCTGAAGTAAGACAAATTCAAAGAAGAAACAGTTAGTAATGAAGAAACTGATCACTGGGATATCATTTTAAGGAATACAGTGACTTTCCAGTATCTGTGGGAAGAGGGTATCTGCTTAGCCTAGCCTTTGAAAAGTACTCAACCTAGCTCAAACAATTAGTTCTAAATTAGCTCACACCCAAACCAAGGGCAGGAGCTAGACAAGATAACCACAATTWTTGAAAGATTCGCTGTTCAGAAAACAGGCTATTTTAACAGAACACTAAGCTAACAAACTTAACTCCACCTTACACTCTGACAGAAAAATTATTTCCCAAAAGCAACTCTTTTCATTTACTATGCATTATGAAAAGTAGAYGTCACTCTCACCAACCCCCCTCCTCTAAGTTCTGCTTATACAGATCTTGACCCTCTTCACTTCTCTGTGAAATAACTCAAATATTTATATTTGACAATCCCAGCAGGATCCATGCACAGAGCTGGAGAAGCCTTATCATAAATAATCACACGCACAGTAGGATAATTTTGAAGGTTGTTCCCCCRTGCTTCAGTGTAGATCCTGGCCAGCATTCACAGAAGATGCACAGCACACACTGAAGTCAAAGTGAAGCACAGTTTTTTATTTTGTACTTACCAGTGTAATTTACAGAATAGCTGTTTGGGTCCAAGAATTTCTTTACCAGTTCACAGTTGGACAGTATGTGATGGGTGGTAATCACATCCAGGTAGGCCTGGAGGCCCTTCTGTCTTTCAGCAATGAATTCACGCTCCATATTTCCAATCAACTTCTTTGGAGGAAGAGGTAGACTTAGAGTTGAGATCTTAAAAAGAGAGGAAAAATTACTAACCTTGCTTTCAAAATAAAGGATATAAAACTAGCAACCCAGAAAGCAAAAGTTTCTCAGCAGCAAGCTAACTACTGGATAACTCTCTTTGTATTGTGTATGTACAAGCTTTTCTATTTTTCCTAAGCACTGTTATCTGAGTCAGATGACAGCTCACATCCCACTGTGAAGAGATTAGTAAGTGGAACAACACTGAAAATACAAGGAGACAAATTTTTGCTAGTGAGTCATACATTTAAGGTCATTACCCAAAACTTTCAGATACTAAAGAGCTACAATTTTCAGCCAGGTTCTTTCCATGATGTACTTCTTCCACAGCACAAAAACAATTCACACCTGATAATTTTTTCTGGGTAAGATTTATGCTTTCTTATTTCATCAAGTGCAGATTAGCAACTTTCATCTGCCTCTATGTACCTGTAGGCAATGTTAAGCCCTATTAGTATTTTAAACATGTCATTTCAAATATAGTGCAGATATCCATTTTATCTTCTGAATTAGTTCCTGTACATTTTTTAAACATCTATACATCTTTCAATCCAGAAATAGCTGCAATCTAYCAGGGGATGTACAGTAATTGTATTATACTGACACAAGAGATCCAGAACTTAAGGGAAAAAAAATCAGAGAAATCCTTCAAAATAGGACAATGAAAAAAAAATTCAAAGCCTTGTGTAACT
The DNA here is from genome assembly GCA_014549065.1 of Cardinalis cardinalis. NCBI lineage: Eukaryota > Metazoa > Chordata > Aves > Passeriformes > Cardinalidae > Cardinalis > Cardinalis cardinalis. Next base: position 4,365,669 of record JACDOX010000047.1, on the reverse strand, counting down.
CAGATCAAAGAGATGATCTTTAGTGTTTAGATTCAATTACGTCATGTGAATTGCCAGAACACATTTTTTGTGTTGTTAACACATCGTTGTCCTGCAGATCAAAGCACCTGCCTTGGGTAAGCTGAATCTCCCTGGGAGTTATCTTTAAGAATTGTGTGTTGCAGGAATCAATTACACCAGATGCAATAACCTCATTTCTAAAGCAAACAGTTCACCAGGGAGAAGACTGGGACTTCTGGTGTTTGACAAACTTTCATTTTAACTGCTGGAAAAAGTAACAGATTAGTTCAACAAACTGGGGCAGAAGGAGCATTCCCCTTCCTTTCCACCTCCTTCATTTGAACACAGGAATTGTCCTCTGCTAACTTTAGTACTTCTCCTACTTCTCATTTTCTGACTTCAAATTATGGRCTGGAAAAGAACTATAACTATGTCTGAATTACAGAAAGTATTAATRAAAATCAGGAAAAACTAAAAGCAACCATATATCACTTACACCCTGTAATTAACCAAATTARCTTTAGCACCAGAGGCAAACAGAACTCTCTTTTGGCAGACCACTCATTTCAATTAAAAACTGAATTTCTAAACMAGAACTGAGTCCTTTTCTAGAATTATTCACTTAAAAAGCATATCAAATTATCACCTTTACCTTCTTGACCTGACAGCTAGCTACCATCAGAGAGAAACTGACTCTAATTCATATGTTTTCCAACCGCTATAATTTGTTTTAAAACCTATAAATCAGACTTCTACTATTTTTCAACAGAAAGTAACATTCAGGCCCAGGTTTTTGCAGCTATCTGCCAAAACACACAGCACAGCACAGCAAGAACACTCCAGCACAGAAGAGCACCTCACTGAGGGCCTGACCTTGCAAAGACCTCACATGCTTTCAGACACCACTTCTCAGCTCACCACTGGAGCCAGGATGGGAAGAACCTGGGAATTAACATTCTTATCTTCAAACCACAGCCTGCTCAGGAATGTCTGTTCAAAAGCTGCAATAAAATGCTTCACAAAAGCCAGATATCTTGCTGTGAATTCCAGTACTCCCAGTACCAGCACTTCACTTGACAAAACAGAAGAATGATCTCCACTGATCTCTGTCAAATAAGTCAAGAGGAAGAAATGCAGAACTGACTGGAAGAAGCTTTTCAATCTGGTACAACTGAGAGTTCAGGGAGCCTGTCTTGAAATTTTCTAATACAAATCAGAGTTACATAGATATATTTCATTTTTTTTCCAAGGTATTTGGCAGGACTGTATTCTCTAGCCTAGACAATTTTAAAATTATCAATCCTTACTATAGGTAGTATTAGACTAGGAACAGAAAATTTGCATTCCAACTCAACTGCAGCTGTGCTCAAACACATCCACACAAACAGAGAGGTCAAGTATCCCACAAGAACTTGCAGAACTTGGGCTTTACACCCAAAAGAAGGTCCAGCAGTTCTTTCAGCAGATCTTTAGCTTTGAAGGAAAAAGATTAGGTTTTGGTATCTTCTTATTTGTTTGGAGTTCTGTTTGTTTACTCTAATTTCAATATACACAAGATGAGAGCTTAAAGAGTTTTAAAACACATCACAGGACCTGAATATTGTGATGGAATATTGTTGCTTAGAGTTTTGGATGGAAGCATCTGAGAAGTGTTGTGTGGTCTTAATGGATGAGGAAAGTTCAGCTCCAGCATCACAAAGAGTAATTTATAAAAAACTCTGAAACAGTGGGAGAAAAGAGCCACTGGAGGACACCAACTGCAAAAGCACATGGTCTGCTAATTCAGCCACCCTCTCATATCCTCCCAATAAAGTTAGAGGTAGATTTTGATAATTCTTTTTAATGTTTTCCAGTCATGCAAGCAGCTGACGTTTTTGTCCTGGATTTTAGTTTCTCTTGTTTCAAATTTCCCTTTTGTCCCACTCTGCAAAGTTGCTGTCAGATAATTCCTTGAACCCTCCACTTTCATCATCCACCTCTGTTTCAGATAAAAAGGCTTTTCCTTTCTAAACTCCATCACACATAACCTATTTACCTTCACTTAATAGATTTTCCACATAGGCCTAACTTTGCAGTACCTGTCATTTCTGGATTTTAAGTCTTAAAGGTCCATTGCCTTCTCTACTAAAGCTGCCTCATTTGAAAGGCAAATKAGAAGGCAACAAATCCTTTTCATGCCTTAACACATTCTGTTCCCCCATGGTTAAGAGCAGCTTGTTATAGGTGGCTGCAAAGTGAACTCTTCATTCTTTTTAAAACTTTCACAAATTTTTTTTCTCTATGATCTCTATCAAAACTATGGTTGGACCACAATGACCCCAAGGTACTCTGATGACCAAGACCATCTCAACTCCTTGTGTTCCCATGGGTGTTTGTCTAATTTTAGATCTTGGATGTCTCTGGTGCAGGAGACACTCTGTATTGCATTTATTCAGCACATCACAGAGAAGGTTTCTAGGTCATGATAAAAGTTCCTACGTGCTACTGCACATTTAACAGAATAATTCCACACAGGCAATAATAGGAATAATTCCACAAGGCAACCAGGCTGCATCTGTTGAATTATGGCTGATTTGCTCTGATCCACCTGCAGCAGAGGAAGCAGTCACAGTGGGCTCTCAGAGCACACAAATCAACACCCAAGCAGGGTTTTGCTCACTGAGGTTCATCAAGCAGATAGCTGATTTGATTTGGGGAGCAGGGAGGAAATGGAAGCAGTATTAAGCTCTTGAATTCATGAAATACTTAACAAGGGAAAAATTTTAAAGCCACAAAAATCTATCCTCAAATCGTGTCRTTCACTTTTTATCCTGTTTGCCCAGTATGGAAATCTCAAGTAATGAGTTTGTCTCCTGTAGATGTTAATCACTGCTGCTTCCCCCCTGTTCCCAAACACACTCACACTTCTGCTTTTTCCCACACAAACTAAAAAGAAAGAATTGTCCTAAAAAGCAGAAGAAAACACACAGTAAGTCCAGTGTCTGACCAAGGAACACTCCTCAGTGACACAGAAAACCATCACATGAGAAGCAGCATCTGGTAGTGCTTTTAGAGGAATATAAATAATCAGACACATAGCACTTCAATGCTGAATTTATAAGGTTGGTATGTGCCTTGGCTTTCTCCAAATCAAAGGAGGAACAAATAAAAACACATAAAACCGGAACAAGTCACAGGACTGAAGGGAAAGATTCAGTATCTGCCAATTTCCTCCATTTCTATATAAATTGATCCTGTTGATGTTAAAAGTCAAATTTTACAAGAGAAAATTTAAGGGTGAATAAGTACATATTCATGTTACATTTGAAGTCACAGTTTCTCTTTACACCTAGGCAAATTCTTTTATTTTTTCACCCTAATATATAAAAATATCACAATTCTGAATATATTCTTCTAATGACATTTTTTATTCATATATGAAGAGTTAAAATTACCTGCAGGCTATTATTCAACAAGTCAAAGTCACTATATCGCCTCACAATCTGTAAAATAAAATACAAAGTTCAGGAAACAAATTACTTTTTCCATTAGAATTTTACTCCTCAAGATCCCATCAGAGAAAATTAATTCTCATTTAAAATCATCTTCTTTTGCAATTTTTGTACAAATGCCTAACTGCTGGATTTATGTCACATTGCCAGAGAGCAAAAAAGGGTCTTTAATCACAACTTGATCAGACAGAAAATGCATTTCTAAAAATTATGTTAAAACAGTACTTGTGAGCAAAGTTGTCTGCAAAAAAAGGCATTTTTGCCATATTAGATGTAACAACTTTTCACGCTCATCTTCCTTACCACTTCTTGGTTTCATTGGTCTCATATAAGCAGAGCTGTGATTTTAGCACTGCGAAAGGCAAACTGGAATTTCAGATTTTAAAACTATGGTTGTACCAACACACAGCAGAAACACATGACAGGCATTTTTCCTGGAATATTCGGACYAGCAGCAGACAACATGCCTTCTGTAGCTGGCAGCAATACTGTTTTTCTCTTCGTTTTGACCAAAAGAATTCAAGCACTTCATGTTCTCAATTACAAATCAACATTTTTCTTTCCAGCTCAAATTTTAAAAGCTAGGAATAGGCAATTTTCAAACTTTTCCTAAAAGAAGAATCCTGGTTACATGAACTACAACTTAAGAAATTACCTGCCAACTGTTTTCTGTTGAAACTCCTCTCTGGACACGGATTATGTACTCCTAATAAAAGGAAAAAATCATTAGAAATGAGAACTAATGAGCTGAAGAAAGTTATTAGGCAYTTCTTCAAATAGGACAACTARCATTCAAATGCAGAAAATTCAGATCCAGCACCTTGGGGAATGTCAGAGCTGGGTTTGCTCAGAACATCCCTAACAGTTGCTCTGCTCTGCCTTCCCAGCATAGGAGACAAGGAGAGCTCCAGGAGCTTGCACACCTGTGGAGCACTCGAGTGGTTTAATTTAATTTAGTTACAGAAAAAGACAGCAAATTGAAGATGTCACAAACCAAGACACATAACTGTTAAATTAGAACTWAAGTGTCTATTTTCAGAAAGTCAGCCTGACATGGTCCCTCCATTTTCTTTCCTCTTACCCATTTGAAATCATAATTATGGCATCTACCTGCAAAACAAGAACCCAAATCCTCATAACTAGTAACATAAATCCACAGAGCTGATAACATTTAACCAGTGTAATTATCTTTGGAAACTGTGTGACAGAAATCAATTAATGGGACACCTAGAAACCCATATTCACCACTAACATATTTTTTCTTTTGTGACCATTGCTGCATTTTGGGAAGAGGCTGCTTCACATACAGACAAAAAATTGCAGCAACTGCTTATTCATCAAGTCTCAAAAGAACATTGGCTGTTCCTCTGAAAAACCACACCAGTGATGATTCACCATGTGCAGTCATTCATCTTTTCTAGGATTTTGGAAGAAGTTGAGTTATTGCTCAATCCCTTCTAGCACTTTATCCAGTGATTGTCATCTTCTATTGAGCACAAAAATAATGCTCCAAGAGAGGCAGAACACAAATTCAGTAAATAACCATCAAAGCATCTTAYTGCACACAGCCACACTGGTCAACACAGCTCTTCTGGAGACCCCTGTGATAAACAACTTGGGACACAGAGCTCATTTCCACATTAAGATTATATTTAAAAAAAAACATATTTGGGGCACAACCATTTTCCCCCACACTTACTTGAGCATTTTCCCATCCCATCCATATCCGCTTTTGTGGCCTAATGCACTRATGAAGTTTCTTTTTTATGTCACAGAGTTTGCAACTGCAAAGAGAAGAGCAAACACTCTCCAGGTGTGGCCATGAGTTCTGTCTGTAAGGAAGAGCCAAGTCCCCACCACAGGCTCTCCATCAGCACTGACCATAATGAATTATTGTCCAACTCAGTATTACCCTGTCAACACAACTAAGGAAAAAGCCTAAATGGTCTTCTGAGTTGGTTGAGGGCCTTTTCCCCAAAGCTGGTAATGAGACTGAAAGTCAAAGAACAGCAATAGCAGAAAGGCCAGGATAAGAAATGCAATCCCACTCCCAGTATCTGCCATGGCTACACATAATCAGCAGAGCACAGGATGCTGAGTTCCAGTGAGAAGCTGACACTTCCTATTCCCTCTGTGTGGCAACAGGCTTGTCCTGGGATTATAATTAGCACCACTGATATATGCTTCCCATAGGACCAGAGAAGAGCTTTCAACTCCTCAAGTCCAAATGCACAAAAGCCTTTATTTCTCTGCCAAATTCTGGTTTAGTTAGGAAAAAAAACCTGAATTACAACAGTCTCCAGCTGAGACAACCTGATAGTGGGACTGAGACTGTGCCCATAGGAAATAAATGAAAGCACAAGGAAAACAGAGGCACACTCAGGATCATTTCTGTTTAGCAGCATCATCAAATGTAGGAAAACAGGSTGGAAAAAATAAAAAGCTAGTAATTACCAGAGTTCACTCCTGCAAACAATTTYAGGCATGCATCAGCAACCAGGCTCAGGGAGGTCTATGTTAGCTACACTCATGTAGAAATTCCCATGGCATCTTTCACTCCTACATGAATAGCTCAGAATTTTTCCTATGACTCAGTTTACCAAACAACTTCAAAGGAGCCCTAACAGCTGCTGGTTGGGAAAGAAAGGTCTCAGCTTGCAGCACAGAGATGACCTGAGGCTCTGCTTTGCCCATGGGCAGCAAGGTCACTGTCAGCAGGAGCCCCCAACAGGACAGGCCACAAAACCRCTCCTAAAACACAAACCACACCTCCACAAAACCGCTCCTAAAACACAAACCACACCTCCACAAAACCGCTCCTAAAACACAAACCACACCTCCACAAAACCGCTCCTAAAACAACTTCCCTGGCTCCCTCCACACAGGTAAGGTTTGTACATCCACGGCTCTTCCTGTCAGTACTGCCAAACCACTTCATGACACAACCTTGAAATTCCTGCAGCAGCTCAAAATACATCTTAAAAGRTGCCAAGCAAAGCAGTTTTACCTATGGGATCATTTCCTGGCTGCTCCAGTTAGTCAAAAAAAGCTGAAATGGGTGCTGGGAGGAGGATGCCAGGAGCAGGGAAAGATGTGTGACCCCAGTTGCACACTGTCATTTCCTAAATCTTCTTCCTAGTACTACAGAGTTCTGGATAGAGCTTCTGAAAAGGAATATTTTCCAAATAACCACATGGATCAGTGACAACCACACTGCATTTCTCCAATCCTTTGCTGGTAACAGTTTCACACTCACTGCGTGGGATTAATGTTATCCTGAACTTACCCATTTTCAGGCAGAGCCAAGATTTAGGTRGTTTGGTTTTTTGGKTTTTTTTTCTCCCCAAAATTCATCAAGATTAGTCCCTGGTGTTCCAGCACTTACTAAAACGTTATCAACAGCARCTCAGAGCTACTCAGCAAAATTTTGTTAACGTTCCTGGTTGAAAATTGCAAAGCAAAGCACTCCAAATGTTTAACAACTGCTCTTTATCACCATTCCTAGTTTTTGAAACAGGAAGCAAACAGGAAAGAAGGCTTTTGCAGAGACAAAATAGGAAAAAATAAGTGGTGAGTTAAGAGATTCTTATAATAAAATGCAGAGTCTCAACAATATTGGGAAATACATTCTGTTTCCCCAAGCAAAYAGTCTCTAAATTTCCAGCTCAGGATAGTCAGTCTCTTTTTCCACAGATTTCTGCTTTACATCTGTTTAATCCAACAGGCTTGAAAAGCCAACCATTATAAAGATCCAGGTCACCTTCAGGTCACATCAACTAAAAGTTTGAAAGGGCTTTATTTTATAAGCATTAAAGAGAGGAAAGCCTAATTAAGCATGAATACAATCCCTGCTTAAGTAGGCTGGATTGGAACAATTTCTAGTAAGAAGCTCTTTTAAATGTTTATTTAGAAAATCTCCCATGTGAAAAGCAGCAAAACATCAGGAGAGCTGCTCAGCCTCAGAGGCCTCTCTGTTACAGGGCCCAGTATTTATTTGCTATTGCTCAACTGCCACTGAACCCATCTGAGGCAGGAGCAGCAGCAARGGTTGGTGTTTCCCCATTTTCTAAACAATGCAGGTGTGTGTCTGCTGCGCCATTCACACTCTGTATCCCTCTGGAGTAATGAGTCAGCCATTCAAGAAGTGAAAGCTATGAACTAGGACAACTGCAGGGAAAAAACAGGACACACATCTACATGTAATGAAACTTGGTGAACATGAAAAGCTTTGGAGAGAGATGAGAAATCACAGATTTTCAGGGCTCKGCATCACTGTGACCTTCACCAGAAAGGCAAATTACTCACTATTTATCAGGAAATACTCATTAGTCAACAAAAATATTCTAATTAGGGTTTACTAAAGTACAATATGGAAACTAATATTTTGACTACAATCTTCACAGGACCTACAAATGCAATACTAATTTAGTAAGATCACCAGTGGAAACCATAAGTTTGGAATATTTAAAATTAAGTGTGATGGAAGAGCCATCTTTTGTGAGCTCAGGCTGGAGAAGAGGTGGGAGGTAATCGAGTTTACTGACTAAATCCAGGGGAGGAGCTGCAGTTCTGAAACCTCAAACAAGTGAACTATGRCAGTTCCCAGTGTAATGCCATGTCTATAAGCAACTTCGTGTTTGTTTTTGTCCAAAGTGAATGCAACCTTGAAAAGACTGAATTCCTTGTAGAGCAGATGTGCAAAATCTTTTACAAGCTTTTAAACTAAACCCTACAGTCCTAGAAATATGTGGCTCCATTTTTCTATTTGGAACAATAAAGGAAAAATATAAATGCTTTTACAATGTTTTTCTAATCTAACAGCTATGAGTGTCAACATTCATCATTGCTTAAAGAAAACTAAAAACCCTGAAAGACTGTTAGGAGAGGGATTTATTTCAGCTGCTTATTTCCAAATGCCTTTAAGACAACAATGTWCTGTATCAAAGCTGACTGTTTCACTACTTCAATTTCAAAATATGAAACACATGAAAAAGGAAAATTACTTCAGAAAATAATTGAGAAATGTTCAGAAGAATATGTACAACTCACCAGTAGTTTTACTGCTGAACAGACTTGCAGGTACAGTTCTTAATAAGGAAAATGTCAGATTTTCATGGAAGAAAAYAGCATCCTATTTTAAGGCTTAGAAAGAAACCACTATTAAATGGTGTACACACAGCTTAAATATTGCAATATGAGGCAAGTTTAACAGCCAAAATTTATTAAAGCTTTAGTGCTGAAATTGCCTCTGTTGTCAGAACACAACATTTGGCATCAAGATGAGACGCTTGCAAATGGCTTAGTATATTGGATGTAATCCTGCTCCTATTGAAGCCAAGGAATGCAACAAAACTTCATTTTCTACAGAAGGGTTGGTACACAGACCAAAAAGGGACTGACTCACGGCTGTGGAAAGGCRCCCAACACACCCCTGGAGTCACAGTTACTCTCCCTGATGCAGCGCTAGTGGCTGCAGCATAAAGAAGGAGACAAAATGAAACTGAATGGGCTTGCTCTTGTAATTTCAAATCCATTAGGTGAGATGCCACTGGAATGCACCTGCAATATGTATTTTTTTGGCTTTCACAATGAAAAAAKACTCCATAAACACCATGCTATAGAATTAATTGTATTTAAGTGCACATTCCAACAAAACTCARACTGCTTGTAACACACTTAACCAGGGAAACAACTTCTGCAAACATAGAAAGGCACCATTTCCCTCTTCCAGTTACGACTGGAAATAAATACACAGAAAGAAAACCTCAGYGAACAATTTCTTTGTTGCAATGCAAAACCATGGAGATTATGTTCCAGCTCAGATGCACTAAGTYCAGTAAGAACTCCTGAGCTCTTCTGACTTGAACAAAGCTTGCTGAGCCTGTGAGCCTATCAGGCAATTTGGCAGTTGGCTCCCTAACAATCTAAAAACCCAGTTATGGGGRGTGGACGTACTCTTACTAAGCAAAAAGTGCAAATCCTCAAAAGTCCATTTTCAATAGTAGCTTAATCCTTTCTGAGGCTTCTGGAGAATTCAGGTAAGAACATAGCAGTCTCAGGTTTTGTTTTCAGTTTTGTTTCTTTTAGTTTCACCTTCAGCCTCAGGAAACAGAAACTCAGCCCCTGCCAAGTACAGCCCTTGATTCAATGCTATGAAGTTTACACTTACCCAGTCTGTTGTACTAAATTTAAATTAATAGAAACTGCTTAGAACAATACACAAGCAAACTATTCATTAGACACAAGCTTTGGTCTTCTGTGTGATATTTCACCATGTCTACAGAGCTTTTCCTGAAATTCTTCACCTTTTCCTTAGCTGTTTTTTCAGAAGACTGGCTATTTTCAGCACCAACAGAAGGTTTACATAATTAGTAGTTCAGTTGCCATGTTAAAGTTGCACCTAAACCCAGCCTAAGCCATCTTCATATGAGTGCTTTTAGAAGCTATGATCTACAGGGAAAAAAATACAAACCCAAGTTTAAAACAACTCTTTCAACACTAAACAACATTTTAAAATCTTAATATATAATGCTGACAAAAGACTAAAAAAATGTTCATGGCTGCCTTTGCTTTAGAACAGGCCTAGTTCTCCAAACATTAGTTTGGGATAAAGGATTTAATAGATCTACATCTTTTGAAGATACCACTTCGAGGTGGAATGAAGAACAAAACTGAAAAGCATTCATTTAATGACAATCTATTTTCYTCTAGCTATAATTTAACAAAGTAAAATCCAGTTTTCAGGCCCCACAAAAACRCTTCAACCCTTATTTCTTAGAAGGGCTTCATTTACACACTTCTTCAGAGACAAGGATTTATTTCTGCGGCTTATTTTGAATCRGGAAAGTTCAAATCAGGGACAGCATCACCCACCAATAAACAAGCTATTCAGACACCAGGGACATAAGATGAAGTATCTGAAATGACAGAATAGTCCACTTACATCAAATAAGAAACCAAGTCTCTGTTAATGGCTTCCTGTATTTTGTTATCCCACACTGGCTCTGTATAAACCATCTGTGCTACACACACTTCAAGCCATCTTTCAGCTATCAACAGGGCTTCTGCAGTAAAACAAACAATTACTAATAGATGTATCTTAGAGACAGATTTTAACTCAAAAGGCAYGGTGCTCCAGCATTCTGTTATTAAGAAAAGATCAGAAGAAAACAGCAGAGAATTTTCCTGCACAACTGTTAGTAACAGAATACAGAGATGAAAGACGGGGCTATCGCACTCCCTCACACAAGACGACACAAGAMGAGTCTGGATTGCAAAAGTTCTTCCAAGAGATCATTCTAAAAGAATCTTGTGACTTTTCCTTTTCCAACCAGAATCATGCAAACCAAAGGAAAGAACACAAAACACTATTGTCATTTGCACTAACAAAAAAACATAATAAGGAAACAAGCTACTAACGAAACATAATCTGGTCTGCTGGGGAGTATTAGGAGTTACACAACTTCTCACAGGACTTGGCACACCCATCCTTCAGCTATTGAATCAGGTAGAAAGCATCACACTTGCCAAGAAATAAACCTCTTTAGTCTTACTCAAAACATGAGGAATTACACCAATTGAGAGCCACAGCCTRTTGGATTCACAAGACCTCCTAGACAATTTCTCATAGGTAACTTCTGTTCAGAGAAAGACTCGAACGTCAATAAATGTGAGTTCCTCAGACAAATAAACCACTTCTTTGTGTGAATTATTTATACGAAGAATATATAATAAGACAGTCTGTAAATTAGTTGTGTACCCCATGGTGAACCTGCAGTGATTGTCGTTCAGGTTAAGGGTATGCAACAGATGCAAGGAAYCAGGAAGCAATCCACAATGCAGGAATCAGAGCTGCGTAAGGGACATAAGGAAACCCTSTCTCCATTTAAAGCAAGCTCCCAGCTGGAGTACCTGCTGCTGAGGTACCTCTGGCCTCCTCTCCAGCATCCCTGCTCTCAGCTAAAGCAGGAATCAGAAATGACAGCCAGTTCTCTGATTCACACTACTGCTTGGTYATACTATAATGAAACCCGGTTTTCAAAGTGGAAAATAACTGCAAACAGGACATTGCAGAATTTGGATTATTGCTGCACGCTCAAAGACAGTTCTTATGGAAGCACTGTGCATGTGTCCKAGGCATCCCAAAAGAATTAATCCGTGACACCCAAGTCACGGCAGGGTTTGTCCCGGAGCTAGGAACCGGGGCTGGGGCTGCGGGGTCTCTGCGGTTCGCAGGCTCCGCTCGGCCCCACGGCAGGACCCGGAGGCGAACGCAGCCCGTTCACGTGTAACTCCATCACCGCCACCGGAACGCGGCAGGCAGAGCCCATCTCCGCTCCACGGGCTGCACACCCCGAGGGAAGCAGGAATCACAGTAACCCACAGGCCCGCTCGGAGCGGCCGCGGGGCAGCCGAACCCCGCAGCGGCCGCCCCCGCAGAGCCCCCCGGTCCCTCCCGGGGGTGCTGCCGGCTGTMCCCGGGAGCCCCGCGGGCAGAGAGGGGGCGAAGGAGCCGAACGAGCAGCGGCACCGCCTCTCCCCACCGCGGGGCTCCGGGGCGCTGCGGGGTCGCGGCCCCGCCGCCTCCCGCACCGCTCGCCCTCGCCCCCAGCGCACCCCGCAGTGCCCCGCCGCAGCCGCCGCCCCCCGCCGCCCCCGGCCCCGCTGCCGCGG
>JACDOX010000047.1:4285821-4347847 GCA_014549065.1 Cardinalis cardinalis | reverse complement strand
TCGGGGGTGCCGCTCACAGGCGCACGCGCAGATAGTGATGCTCGGCCGCGCTCCGCAGCACGCGCCGCTCGAACGCGGCCGCCGCCATTCCCCGCCCCGCCGGGCCGCGCGCGCCGTCCGCCCGCCCCTTCTACGGCGGCCGCGCGGGGTCATCGTCACCATGGCAACCGCGCGGCGCCTCCGGTGTCGCCGTGGCCCGGCCCAGGCCCGGAGCCGTGCCCGCGGCACCGAGCCCCGCGCCAGAACGCGCCGTGCGGACGGAGGAGAGCCAGAGCGGTGTCTGAGGCTGAGACGAAGCTCTGGGAAGCGGCGGAACAGACCAAGCGCGGCACGCAAGGCTTTAGCTTCGCGAAGGCAAACGCGGAGCGCCGCGCCACAAACACACCGCTGCAGGCGGGCACGGAAACGCTGCTGCGCTGGGCCTCCGAGCTAAGAGGCTGCTCCCGACACAGCTCCTGGTAAAGGTTACAAACACTGAGGAGACTCCGTTGCCCCAGCCTCAGATTTGCAGGGACACAGCTGAAAGGAAYTGGAAAGTGTACAGAACGAGCTTGGCAGCCTGTCTGCACTCACCAGTCAGCAGCTAACTGAGATGATAACATAACACAATTTTACTATCTTGTACCTGCTCTAAAGATTGGCATGAAATGTATCCTTACCACAGAAACAGCAGAAAGGCTGGAAGTACGTTTGCTCTGCTGAAATAATTTAACATTATCTTCAAAAGAACTTCACAGAATCTCCCTTCTTTTAGCAGAAGGTTTATCCAGGAATAAACATCGACCCCAGCAGGGTAACACTGCAGAGCAGCCCAATGTACATCCAGCAGGCTTGAGTCAAGGCCCAGCTCACAGGACACCTTTTGCTGCACCTTCACACGGCTCAGTCTGTGCAAAGCTCCTGCATTATTCCAGCAGAGCTTTCTCAAGCTTAGCACCACAATCCACCTGAGCTCTGCTCCAGGGATGACTTAAAAAAGGTACATAAACTGCCAAACGTTCAGAAACAAAACTTCAGCAAAAGCAAATATAATTTCACATCTATCAAAGTAATTTTCAGATTGTTAGTTAGGTTAAAGAAAAGGCAGTTTGCCACATAAAGTTCAGTAGCTGTAAGTGTAGGCTAACAAGATACCTTCAGGAATACTGTGTTTCTCCTGGGAATTGAGAACCAGTTATTGCGGTGCTCAATAAATCAGTTCCACAATAATCTGACAGAATTATCAGAGCAGCCAGTTTTACTGGGACCAACACTACCTMCAGAAGTTTGTATTACTTTTAAGATATTAGTAAAATTTCATCACCAAGCAGCCAAGCTTGGAGGTCAGGTGCTGTATAAAATGTATTTCTGTTAYTGCAGTGGGGCAGGTGCTGCTAGAGGAACTCACTCAGGCACTCCCAGTGCATCCCGGGAGCTGCTGGAAGGCTGGGGCTGTGTCAGCTGCAGCGAGTCAATAACGAGCACACACAGGACTGTACAGGAAGGCTGGACACAACAGGTCAGTTTTTTATTAACCAAAAGTGAAGCTGAACCCCAGAGTGGTTTAACCTGTTAAAACCATATGTTTATATGGCAGATATTTTTCTTTCATGTTCAACACTACAGTGCAAGAATCAAACTYCGCAGCTGTTCATCCTTTGAGAATCAAGTAGTAAAATGAATTAAAAATAAGGGTCCCTCAATGAATCAATTAAAAAAAMCCCATTTAACTCAAAAGAACARACCAATTTTAAGAACTGTCTTATTAAATTCTCCCAAGTGAAAGACCTTTAAAAGCACTTGGAGCCTTGAGGTAGCAACTTTATGCAGAATTTAATTCCCCTCCTGCCCCACAGAGGAAAATTAGTAGCGCATTATTAGCTCCAGCCAGCTAAGCTGTGTTGAGTGTCTCCTGTGAGGTGACTTTCTCTTGCCTCTTGAAAGAGCAGTGTAGTGCTGCAGAGCACCAGGAGGAAATCCACAGGGAAGGCCTCTTGAAATAAAATTTATGGTTTGAAAGAAATTGAAATGATCAGCAACGACTGTAACAACAAAAATTATCTGAAGTGAAAAAACCCAACGTGTATTTTGGCAAGACTAGTTTACAAATACAAGTCAAGAACAAGAGTCTGCTTTCAGCAAAAGAAAGAATGGAAGTGACATTCAAAGGGGTTTCAGGGTTTTTTTGCCCTCTGTGCAAAACTGCACTTTGTTTTCAAAGTTTTATTTTAAGTTCTGCGCTTTTGTTTCTAAGGGAGCACTTCCACACTTTTTTGTTCTTTTACATTGTTTAACCTGTGCTGTGACATTAGAAAGAAATACCAAGTGCCAGGATATTTAACCACTGAAAGCTCCTCTCACTGACTTCACAACAATCACAAGCAGGGAATCACAAACAGGAGATGTCTTCCTCTAAGCCTCAAAAACATGATCCTCTGTGCCCACTTTGCTGCTGAGTTGTTTTATTAAAAACTAAATCTCTATTCAGGGCCAATTTCAGAGACTCAGTAGCAGATTTACTGAACACTGAGTGATAACAAAACACCTGGGCTTACTCTCATTGCAACAACTGCAATGAACTGAGTGCAAAGAAAGGAGCTGAGATACAGGGATGGGGCAGATGGTCACAAACAGGTGCTGTACTTGCTCCCTGGACTCAGTATCAGCACTTGCACATCGCCCACTTTTGCTCACTGCTGGTGCTCTAACCAGATTCCTGGCAATATTGAGTATCTTACTAAAGAAGCTTTCTTTCCACTACCTTCATGCTCCAAAACTGTACAAACAGGTTGATTAAACCAGACCAAACTAATCAGGCACATTGCACATTATAGCTCTTAAATGGATGAGCCTTCTTAGCAGCTCATTCTGTTTCAGCTCAAAGCCAGCTGCCTCTYTACACCACAGAATGATGCTGCACAGAGCCTGGGTGCAGGATGGCACTGCCCAGTTTGCCATTGCTCCAGGGAGCCCAGAGAAAGGTAAAACTTCAAAAGCTTGTTCTTGTTCACATGGGATCCCAACATTTTGATTTTATATTTTTGTCTTTTCCTTTGAGTTTGAGAAGCCATCAAATTCTGCCTTCAAGGCAGAAGTATCTCAAGAATCTGACATCAGCCTTGCCTGGGTTTTGGTTAAGCTTTGAAACAACTGCCACTGTTTGCCTGTGCTGAGGTTACAGCCCTGTCCTGCACAGGACCAAAGGCATTACAGAATCCATCTGTAAGGCAGCCCAACCTGCCAGGCTCCTCTGGATAAAGGAGAGGACATTCTGCTTGGGAGGACATTCTGCCTGGGAGCAACTGGTGATTATTCACAGCAAGTTTCTCTATAGCTCACATGACAGTTTAGGCAGCACAGAAATTCAGGCTGGTTTAGAGACCAGTTCCTGTTTGGTTCACAGGACAGTCATGAGCTGGCTTCAGAAACTCTCTTCATCATGGAGCCCGAAGAATCTTAAAGTTATATCTGCTATCACTGCAAAGAGCTGATGAGTTGGTTTTCTTTTTTTCTTCTTTTTTTTTGTTGGTTTGGTTTGGGTTTTGTTTGGTATTTTCAATTCTGTGATGAAAACAATTATTTTTCTCTTTGGTGTTAAACCTTGGAAGCATGAGTGAAGAGTACCTGCTGCTTCTTTGGCTGTAACTTATGACAAAGCAACAGCCCAGGAAAGCAAGTGAAAATCACTGTTCTAAAATACATGCAGTTAGAACAGCCACTAGACATCACGACCAGAACTTTAATAATATGGAAACACCAAGTTCAGTGGTGTCCATTACAAATCATTTGCATTATATAAAAATATGACTGCAATTACAGTAACTGGACAACAGTCATTCAAATTTATCAACTTTCCATCTTACTCATATTGCAGGAAATGGGAGGAGCTCATCCACTATGGGGAAAAAACTGTCCAGAAATCAACTTAGAGTTGCTGCTAAGCATCTCATGCCTTAGAGAAATGTCCACTGTGATAACTAAAAGCAGGAATTCAAGATTAGCATCCTTCCATTCTCGCTTACATGGCCATGAATAAAAAGAGCAAGTTCTGTTACACTAGTATTCACTATTAAAATTTTATAACCCCATAAAACACCAATATGCTTTGCATGAGCTGTGGAAGAATGCAAACTCAAAGGGTCACTAGATTTATTACCTCCAAATTCAATGTCTTAATATATATATATAGTCTGTTTGAACACCATAAAAATGTCCTTCTCATGGTCTGATTCTTATTTAGATAATACCCTGATAAAATCTCAGCCATATGCCAATTAAGGTCCTTAAAGCTATARAAACAGAATCTACCTAATAAATGCTGCAAATTTAACAGGTATTTTAGATAAACATCATTAGCTTAGTTATCACCTAAACCAAAAAGACTCCTCAAACACACCAACTGCTAGTTAGCAAAGACATTTGCTTTACAAAGTCAAATGTTGCCAACTTTTGAAAAGTTTAGCAAATCAACGTGGTATTTGGAAGCATTCAAGTGTCTAATGAAGTTAAAATACTGTGAAATGTTAGGACTAGGGGAAGCTCCTGTAAACAAGTACAGAAGTAGTCTTCATTTAAATTACAAAACATTCACCTCCTTAAAAAGCTTTAAAAGTGACCCAGTCAACAACTGCACCCTGGGAAATGTAGCAGTATAAAGGATCTCTGTAAGCAAGAGAAGGTCATATATTGTTATCTCACCACCATAAAATGCACTCAATGTCAGGAACAAGGRGCAAATTTGGGGAGATGACAATTATGACACTTTCAGGCCATTTGATCTGAACCACTGCACTTTGTTGGACAGCATAGAGTAAACCAATTTTCTTTGCTGCTCAGAAAACACTTAAAATACGTTTTCTGCATCTGGTTGCTAAGCAGACTCTCCCATGTCCCCAGCTCAGTTTACTTGGTTTAAAGAGTTCTCTATATTTATTACCTGCTGCTTTCAGCAGGTGTACCAAACTTCAGTGCCATCTTATTCATTGGCTCCAACTGATATTTCAACTTCAAACCCAGATGCTACAATTAAAAGCAAATTTGACATTGTGTAAGGAAAGCATCAGATGAAGGTAATCAGCCCATAAAAGGCTTGTATTCCACAGGCTGCCTCTGCAGAACAGGCAGCCTCCCACTACAGCATCTGAAGGGACAATTTACCCCAACAGTGACACCCAGAAGGAAGGAGGCTCCTATGTCTTGCACACTTTGGGTTTCGTATCAGGCACTTGAACTGTTGGACAGACGCCATTCTGAACCAAGTAAGTGAACATAGGGTTAGAATCATCTTTAATCTAGGTCTAATAATGAAGTATCAGCAGCAAAGTGGAGGCAGGGAGGAGTGAGCAATCCATCTGTGCTGAGACTTGTTTATGGTTTCTAAAATGCCCAAGAAAACAGCAGCAGTAACTGTTCCGTAGTGTCCGTTGTCCTTGTGAGTTGTGTTGCTGATAGGAGGCTTTTCTGTGTCTTGAACTAAGAAGGCATTGAGGTACCCTGTGCCTAATTCCCTGGATCCATCAGGTCCATGCTAGAGCCAAACATTGCCACCAGTTGCTCCTCGTAATGTGTTATATTCCTCTTCATAATGTCCATGCAGGGTCCAAGCAACCTCTCAAATGCTTGCACATCCATGACTGTAATGGAACAGAGATGAAAACAAGACTGTTTGTCAAAAAAGACACCAAATACCAATCTGCTTTTTGAACTCAGAACACAGACCTTCAGTTCAACCCACTTAGGGCTGAYGCTTCAAAAGAAACCACAGAAACAGAAATCATGTTTCTGATTTCTCTCTGTACTGTTATTTGGTGAAACAAACTAATGGAATACAAACTGATCTCAAGGATAAACACAGAAGGCAAATACACCCCATAGTGGTATTAAAACATGACCTGAAGACTGTGTGACAAACAAGTACAGGCCACACACACAGAAAACAGAAAATCAGCCATGAGGAAGCAGCAGTGCTTCTCCAGCTTCCACCTGGATCTCTCCTCCAGCCCATGCTCCCAGCTTCTGGAATCTGACTGCCAGTTACCAAAAGGTTGCTGGGTTTTGGATGGCTGCTCACTCAAGCATGGTCCATGAGACAAGCAAAGAACAGAAAAGGATGACTAGAAACTCAGACCATCTGCTTACCTAAACATTTGACCTCCCCAACAGCATAGGCAGAGGCTGCTCTGGGTTTGTTGGTAACAAGTGCAAGCTCTCCAAAGTACTGCCCTCTGTGACACCGGGCAATCTCCACCTCTTGATTGGCTTCTTTACTCGTCATGGTCTGTCAAACAGTGCAGTTGCATTATTTGCACACAGCTCTGTCCTTGTACAAGCCTACAGTGAATAACCCCAGAYACTTTACACCTGTGAAAGCTCCTTGGTTTCAGGCCTTCAAATAAGCAACTCCCAAGTCATGGTAGAAACACCTTAACACCATGTTCAACTGGAAATTGGGTAAGAAAAATGTGTGCCAGCCCACAAGCTTTGAGACAGGCAGGTATCTACTGCTACAGCTTTGGGAACTGCTGTTTTGTAGCCTAACACAGGCTTTATCATGCACCACATGCTGCTCCCCTGGCTGCTTCAGACTGTACAGAGACCCATGCAAATGCCAACATCTAGTGTGTCACTAAAGATAACAGACCCCATATTTTGTAACGTGAAATCTTCTACAAACATGGAAGAAAAGTTCCATCTCCACCCTTAAGGCCAGGCAAAGTGTATCAGTGTGGGAAGGGATRGGTTGAGCTGCAGGCTCTCTCAGTCTCTCACATGTCAGGTTAGTTTGCAGAGCAGCAGACAGAAGCAAAGGATCTTGGCACTTTAGTAAAATTACTTCTGACTGCTTCAGAACAGGTATGGGAATTTACAACCTACATCACRTGAATAATGATGATCAACATCATAAAATAATATATTAAAATAACTCAGGGTGGGCTTTTTCACATCTCTTGTATCAATCAGTCAAATCAAGGATTAATTAATACAAAGCCTAATCGTTTAATTTGAACTCACCTTGCTTTTAATCAAGATTTTTACTTCTCCAGATTCTACAATGTAAAAACAGTCTGCTTTGTCACCCTGTAAAGAAGAAAAGCTAAAATAAATTCTTTTTTACTTGACYGTGAAAGTATGTATAAATGCTATTTATGCATTCACTTTGAACTAGGCCTTCTGCAGAAATCTGCTAGAATTAACACTCAGATTCTCAACATTAAAAGGTGACTGGTTGGGTAATACACCAGAAGAGCCCACAGGGAAGGAAGCATTAGTGCACATCATTTAGTAAGGGGGCAGGAGGAAAGGAAAACACAAAGGAGATTGATGATATAGAGCAAAATTACTTAAATTAAAATCTTCTGATCCTCATGGAAGTAGGCAATAGCTAGTGAAACTAAGCAGAACCTAGAATTTTCAGAAGAAAGTTTTAATAAAACAGGGACTTAGTGACTGTTTCTTTCAGCAGGAAGAGGGTGCCATTAAACTCTCTGTGGCCCTGCTTGCGCAGAGGGGCTGGAAAAGGTGACTTCCAGGGGTCCCTTCCAACCTCAACTATTCTGTCATTCTGTGAGAGGTTCTAGAACATTTTTCACATCTCTCCCAGCCTCATCATGTTTAAAATCTTCAAGTGATCCCAGTTTACATCTGCTCTGGAGAGCTCCACCAGCACTTTATAATTTTAATTTAGTCTGTGACAGGAAGGACATTTCCTCTCTATCTTTGCCCCTGCGGGCCTGGCATAGGGCTGGAAGTCAGAGTGGAGATCTGCAATGTGCCTCCTGCTACAAACCAAAATCCAAGGGACTAAAGGCTTCAGGGAGACAAAGGCTGGGAAAGGAACTGATAAGGGAATGGGAGCAGCTCACCAGAAAAACCTGAAACAAAGTGAGGAGAGAGAAATCTGACATTAAGTCAAGCGGTCAAGGAGATAAATGTGAGGGGAAGGATGGAGAGAAATGGTTGTAACTTGAGTATGAAACAAGGCTGGGAGAAGATGATGCAAGATTTAAACATGGAGTTACAGAAGAAATTAGGCCTTTAGCTAAGCTTCCTGGGGATAGTCACAAGGCATCCAGTGCAAACTTTTCATTCACCACTGCCAACCATCACAGCATGAAATAATGCTCTATGCTAACTTCTGAAAGAGTATTTTATTTTTAGAAATAATAGAAACAAATTGAGTGGGAGACACCCTCATAACACTACTAACAATTTTCAAGTGCTTTAAAGCTTGCTGCCCTTAAATGAAGGGTCAAATTCCAGAAAGGTAATTAAAATTTTAAATTACTCACAAGGGAAAAGAGGTTCCTGGTATTGATGCAACTGCTTTAATTTAAGAGTTATCATATCTTTTCCAAGCACAGAATTTGATCGTCTCTAGCACTGTACTACCATCACCCAGACCTATCCAAACTATTAATCCTCTTTTTAAGGATAATTACATCCTTGCCCTTAATTCAGTTATTAAAAAAGAATAAAACTAACTGTGTAATTGGATCACTGATGGTATGAATTCCCAGTTTTGATACTGATTTATAAGCTCTGATTTTGCTGAGAGTTCAGCTTTCTCAGGGTCTTAAGCAAAAGGAGTTTCAACTTTAAAAAYTGAAGGTATTTTTGGAGTGAAGTAATTTGACAGTTATCACCAAACTTGCTTCCTATATTCAGTTATGTGACATTCAAGATAATTAAGATCAATTATTCAAAACACTATCAAGGAGCTGTGTTCTGTCTATACAAGAACAACACTGTAACCAAAAACCTGTACTTTCAGTTAAGCCTTTCTTGCATTAACTTCTACTTGAACTGGAGCACTTTTGCAACACAGCAACCCACAGCTAAATTTGATGCAAAAGTCCAGTGTCTGTAACAGTGTTCCAAAAAGTTATTTCTATAACAATTAAAAAAAAAATCAAACAGCTACAGCTTGAGTTCATCCAGCTTCATGTTCTACCACCCTGGCCTTGATCTACTGCAGCAGACAAAACATTTCCCCAGTCACTAAAGGACTCAACTGAAACCAGACCACTGAAATAGCTCAAGAAAGCACAAGAAAAAACAATGGTTTCAATTAACCCTGACAGTTTCTTAGAGCTAGTGACTCTCTGTTTAATCTGGCCATTGGGGCCTAGGAAAACTCTGCACGGGGGATTTCATGGTAAACTGCATAGACMTTTAATTTCAGCTTCTGAAAGCACACTCATCTTGGATCCTTGCAAAGACTACTTAAAAAAAACAGATGAGAGAAGAAATACTAAGAAGCTAAAGTAATAGAATAAATTTGCAGCAATATATATAATGTCTATTCCCCAAACATTCAAGAAGTGGTCAAATAAATCAGAAATAAATATTAAAAGAATCAATGCCAAGTTGGTCCAAGTAATACAACTCTGCAAGTCAATTCCAAACAGAAAAAACAGAAGGACARAAAGGAGAATGATAAAGAGAACTTGACATTTCAAGTACCTGAGAAATTATACGTTCCCCATCTTGATACACCTTCTCTCCTATAACATCCACTATCTTCATTCGCTCCGATGCCTGGAACAAAGAGGGAAATTAAAAACAATAATCAGTTAYAGTTTATCTCTATGAACTCTCCTGAATCTCTATGACCCCTCCTGAAAYGAACAGACATTCCTAGACACACAAACACACCATTTATTAACATAGCCCCGAAATGACATTGTCATAGTACTGCAACACAGGTGTTAAGACTACCATAATCAACAGGGAAATAAAATTGTCTAGTGTCCCATCCCTGTGCTTGTCTGACCACTCAAAAAATATCTGATTTGGCTGCTTTAGAGCAAAGGGGAGGGGGGGAAAATCACCTTCTTTAGGATTCAGTTGAAATTTGAAGAAARCACTCCAAAAATGTTATAMAYTCCCTAAGAGCAAACTCTAATGAGAAATACCACCAAAACATTTTAAAAATATTTTAACCACTATATATTTAAACACATGTGTGGGAGGAATTGTGTCCAAGGACTCATTCCTASAGTGAAGAGGAAGGTGACATGACAAGGACAAAGGCTGTGCACTGGGAGCAAGGGCAGGAGGCAGCACCTGCCATGCCAGGAAACATGCCTGAGTCTTCACAAACAGGAAGGGAGAAATGAGTTCTCTCCAGTGTTTCCCACCACCCATTTAGAACCCCACAAAACAACTTCGCTGCTTCAGAGCAGCACAAAAAAATCATACCAAGAAAGGAAGAAAATCCTAACAGTTAAAATTCAGCAGATGATTCAGTTGCAATCAATCCATTCATTCCCCAAGTGCACCTTCATCTTGCCTATCTTTGAGAAATCAAATTCTGGTCCATGCATGATTCAACTGCAATGTGTCATGCAAAAAGCCCTCCAGTGCTAATGAGTTATTTTGCTGTATCTTTAAATATTTGAGTCATTTCTGTGCTCAAAAAAAGTCACATTGATGGAACCAGTTTAAGCCAGCACTGAGAGAGAAGGTGTTGTAATTTATCCTTCTACAGCTACAATGTATGTCCAAAATAATACACAGTAGAAGCTGTTGTTCACCTCTAAAGATATTTGCAATTTTGTAATCTTCTCCCAAAGGGATTAAGAGTTTAAATACAAAAGATTAACGCTGGAAAGTATTTTTTTATGATAAGGAAAGTTAAATTATGGTTTAAGGTAGAAACAGACTAATGCAAAAGTAGGTTGGTCAGTTCCAAAAGCCCTCTGACAATACAGAGTGAATCAATGGAAGTGACAATTTCCACATTGTTCCTAAATTCAGGCACCACACACCCCAACAGGACAGTGTGACTGCATTCCCAAGTCACAGTGCTTCCCTTTAGCAGTTTAACTCCTGAATATTAAGTTAAGCTTACAGCAAGACTTTACAGCTCACACCTTTGTATGAAATTTAAAACCATTCCTGGCTGATAAAGGACAAGTTCCCAGTGACTGTATCCTTACTTCAATAGCACACCCTCACAGGCAACCACAGCCCTGACTACCAAAATGCATTTTGATACCTATTCCCTGAAATACATATTTTTGGCCTGTGGAGGTTTTTTGTTTAAAGAACTTTTTAAAAATCAGACTGAGATAAAAATCAGCAAATTGCTATTGTGAATAATGGATCAGGGGAAAAAACCCTAAAACTATTTCAGCAATGCAAATTAATCTGTGGAGTGTATGTGATTCCAAAGCAGCACTTAGTATTTTGTTCTAAGCAAAAACAACAGATTTCTGGTATAGATAGCAGGAACACTGACTGGAGCTGCTGCTAATGTAAGAATTTGATGCAGATGTCTCTGAGAGGTTTTACCTCCAAGGATTTAAGAAGGGGCACAGACTCAATAAATAATTCATACGTCTTCCTCTTCTTTGCGTTGTTTTTCAGTATAATTCTTCTGAATGTCACTCGATCCTGCAA
The DNA here is from genome assembly GCA_014549065.1 of Cardinalis cardinalis. Lineage (NCBI taxonomy): Eukaryota > Metazoa > Chordata > Aves > Passeriformes > Cardinalidae > Cardinalis > Cardinalis cardinalis. Next base: position 4,336,465 of record JACDOX010000047.1, on the reverse strand, counting down.
GAAACAGCACAGAGAAATTCAGTATTCCTCTTCACTGAAATGCTCCCTGTTTGAAGAACTGACAAACATGATCCAGTATTTACAGCAAACACCAGGGCTGGGAAAGCAGCTGCCGAAGTGATACCACATCCACCACAACACTGACTGCAACAGCTCCTGTTAAGAGTACTTCTGGCAATAACAAATTAACAAATAGGGAGCTGTAAGACCTGATCCTTCTCAGACAACCATTTAGAATAAAAATTGAATCCCTATCTTATACAGTTTTTCTGGGTTGAGTTTTGGGGTTTTGTTTGCCTGTTTGCTAATATATATGTCATGCWTCTGCATCAAATGAAAAAGTTTTGCTCTTCCTGCTGAAACCAGTGAAAATTGGCATTTCCAGCACTTGTTAAGGCAACTGCAGAACTAAGTCTGATTGGATTCTTCTCTACTTGAGTTACAGATTTCAAACGCTGAAGATTTATACTGCTCTCAGGTCAGGAACAGAGTATCAAACAGCAGCAGGCTTGTTCACTCCACCTTCTCAGATCCAAGAGCCAGCTTCTGGACTGCCAGCTGTGTKCAAGTTCCACAAGGGAAAACTGCGGGATGAGCTGGTGAAGCCCAAACGCCAAGGGGGCAAAATCCCCCCGGGCCCGGCGGCGCTGCGCCCCGCGGCCACAGGGCGGCGCTGCGGGGCCGGCGGCTCCGCCAACACCGAGCGGAGCGGAGCGGGAGCGCTGCCCGAGCGGCACCGGCCCCGCAGGGCACCGGCCCCGGGCTCCTCGGCACCGGGCTCCTCTCAGCGTCTGCCCCGCTGGGATGCGCCAACAGAGCCACAGCTGCATTCGCCGTGCGCAGCTGGGGCCGTAAGTGTGAAAACCAAAAAGAGTCAGAGAGCAGGAGCAGAAATTTGGTCAGGAAAATGATACCAAACAAACCAAAAACCAACAAACAAAAAAAAAAACCAGAAAAAACCCAACCCCAAAAAACAAACAAACAAAGAAAAACCACCAAAAAAACCCCCAAACCCACCTAAAAAAAACTCAAAAAAACCCCAACAAAAACACAAAAACACCCCATGCATAAAAATTTTTAAAAACCCAAAACACTGCAAAAAACCAAAAAACAAACAAAGAAACNGGAGCGGGAGCGCTGCCCGAGCGGCACCGGCCCCGCAGGGCACCGGCCCCGCAGGGCACCGGCCCCGCAGGGCACCGGCCCCGCAGGGCACCGGCACCGGGCTCCTCGGCACCGGGCTCCTCGGCCCCGGGCTCCTCGGCCCCGGGCTCCTCTCAGCGTCTGCCCCGCTGGGATGCGCCAACAGAGCCACAGCTGCATTCGCCGCGCACAGCTGGGGCCGTAAGTGTGAAAACCAAAAAGAGTCAGAGAGCAGGAGCAGAAATTTGGTCAGGAAAATGGTGCCAAACAAACCAAAAACCAACAAACAAAAAAATACCCATAAAAAACCCAACCCCAAAAAACAAACAAACAAAAAAAAACACCAAAAAAACCCCCAAACCCACCTAAAAAAAAATCAAAAAAACCCCAACAAAAACACAAAAACACCCCATGCATAAAAATTTTTAAAAACCCAAAACACTGCAAAAAACCAAAAAACAAACAAAGAAACKAACAACTACAAAAACCCCCCACACCAACAAAAAAACAAAACCCCCTGAAACATCCTGAGAGCCATTCCTCCGGTTCCCAGAACCATCAGCTGGTACCTAAGCAGCAGCATTTTGAGGTGAAGAGGTATTTTCAAGTAAATGGACATCTTTAAGGGATGCAGGCTGCAAATACTTGTAATAAGGACTAATAGAGGTGAAATCAAAGGAACATTAAAGTTGAAGGATGAGGAAGATGAAAGGCAGGATGGTATTATTGTTATCCAAAGGAGAAAAGAGATGATAAAGTGTAAGAGATTTTTCTGTTTTTAAAGGAATTTTTCAGTGGTAAAATCGTCTTCAAATGTTTTTGTTTGGAGAAGCAGAAAGACGCAGAAACTGGCAGGGGGGGATTGTAAAAGCATAAATTCAGAATTCACCTGCTTGAGAGTATCAGTGAGGGAGGAGAAGCAGCAGTATTTGAGCAAGAAAAAGCCAAGCTGGGAAGGCAGCAGTGAAGGCAGCGAGTGTGACCATGAGGYTTCCCCCAGACACATTCAGCAGCAAAAGCTGAGGACATTTCCCTCCTCCAGAAGGGACCCACTGTGGTAACTGCTTTGTGCCTGAGCCTTCCAGATTTCTGTTGGCCTAAGCCTGCAATGCAGCAGGAAGTAATCCACACTTCCCAAAAGGCAAACAACCAAAGAGCTTAAGCAATGACTTCTGCATACTAATAAAAATATGTTTAAATTACATCAGGGACAAAACACTACAATAAAACACGGCAACAAACAGAGTAACTGGAAGAAATAACTGAAGTTTGAGATAAAAATGCAGCCTTAGTTAGTAAAATGTTGCAGAACAGATGATTAGCAAGAGGTCCCTGTTGATCTACACCTTGCTAATTAATTGAATATAATCACAGAAAAACTAAATCCAAAATTAACCCAATTTCTGCAGTTCTTTTCAAAGGCAAACTGGAACAAAGAATAATCTTCTCACTTTCTTCCTTTTATGAATGAGTTCAGTTTGTAGCTAGCTGCTTTGTTCTGTCTTCCTCCAGAAATGAGATTCTGACATTACTCCCTGGTTGATTTACCAAACTCTTTTCTTTCACCTCACAAATGAAAGGGAAGTCAGATCTCCCAGCAAGGCCGGGATGGCAGGAACAGCCACGGGCAGCAGCTTATCAGCCCCACAATCAAGGTCACAACAGCGGCCAGCCCCAGCGATGGAGCCCGGGGCTCACAACCCTTGAGGCTTCAAAGCTCAGCTGATCGCACAATCCACTTATTATGCCAACCCTCAGAGATGAGTAAGAGAGCACTGGGAAAATAACCCCATCCAAACAGTGCAGAGAAAAGAACTAAAAAAGGAAACTAATGGCTGCAGCTTCACATTCARCACTGCTGGGCTAGAGACAAAGCAACACCATCATTTAGCTCAAATCTCATAGGTCATGCTGACCTGAGAACCTCTTCCAAGGTAACAGAACCACAGTTTATTGTGAAGGAAAACAAAGCTTTGGGCAGTTTTCCGACCTTTTTAAATTACTAACATCTTCAAGAAGATATTTAACACATTCCCATTCTCTTAAGAGACAAAATGGTAGGAAGGCGAGTTGAAAATAAAGAACTTAATTTAGATATGGTGCTTTAATGGCTCCACTGTCCTCTGCAGGATGAAAACAAAACCAGGAGGTTTTTCTTCCCCACTAACAAAAGCCCCAATTACAGTAAAAGCAAAACTATAAAGGGACAGATAGAACTAGTGATATAGTTTTTATAGACAAGTTGTTCCAGAAAGTCAGCCAAAAAGATTTGCACAATGGATCTGTCAAGCCAGAAGATGAGATAGCAAGTCCTGATAAAATACCTCTGAGCAGAGGAGCCATATCAAGAGGAGCTCTGGACAAGGTGAGGTACTGCTTAAAATATTACGATATGAGAGCAACTTCATTTTCTTACCAGTCCCCAGAGGGCTCCTTCTGTTGTGGCAACAATGGTGGCAGCTCTAGGAGTGTTGTACATCAGTGCCAGCTCCCCAAAACTGCCGTGGTTATCGTAGCGGCCCACGCAGCGAGACTGGTTGTCTTTTGCTACAACAATATCATACAATCCTCTGGAAAACAACAGAATAARCACTTTTTATTAGACAACATCCCAGTACAAACCTTGAGAACAGCTTTTTGCTGTTATACAAATAGTCCTTTTATTGCTGTGTGAGCTGGAACTCTCTGAGCTTTCCAACTGCCTGATTCTCGGCTGCTTCTATCTACACTATTTTCACAATAATTGTCTCTCACTAAAGCATTTCTATCTATACTATTTYCACAATAATTGTCTCTTACTAAAGCATTTCACTCCTGATAGACATGGGCAGGATCTGCTTGGTTTCCTCTGCACAATATTTTGTGTTCTGTCACAATTTTGTGTTCTGAACAATACACTGTTCTGGCCAGGGTGAGAAGCATTTTCATCATCTTTAACAGTGACATTTCACAGCACGTGTGTTACCCAGTGAGGCCTCTAGAGTGACTCAGAACCATCTCTACCCATTTTCTCAGTGCCAGCATTGCTGCAGGACCTTTGGGACACAYTCAATCCAACTGCTCACCTGCTACTATGGGTTTGCCTCAACTCCAGCTTCAGGGTATGTGTACATCATAACCCCAAGATGCTCTAAACTCACTGATACCTAGGCAAGATCTCTGAACAGAAAATGGTAAATGGTATTACAAAATMCCAAAAATGGTATTATATCCCACAACATCACTAGGCACATAAGTAAAAAAGAAAATGAATGACCAGAAAGGGTACTAGGTGAGGAAGGAAGGCACATGAKACTGCACAACAACCCTACCAGACAACTTATACTCTACTGCTTACTCACACCTAGAAGAGTAAGAAACCAGCAGCATACTAAAAGTAAACTAGAAAAGGATTACTGTTGATGGAAAGTGTCACTAATTCTTGAAAYGTCTGATATCTATTTAATGATTCTCTGAGAGGCACCAGAGGCAACAATCTTCAGAGTTTTTTTTTTTTTGATCTGGAAGAGCCAGATGTGAACACCTTAAGCAAAAGCAGCAACAACTTCTTCCATCCTTCAGCCAGAAAGTGACTTACTAGTGCCATTTATTTCTAAATAACTACAGCCACATAACAACCTTCAGTCAAGCATTCAGCTGTCTTTGGCCCAAAGACTAATCTGGTGATGCAACACYGGGTGACCTTGGCTCAGCTTTATTGAGAAAACTGTTGCTGAGCTGTGAGAGAGTCCATGAACTAAAGCCCTGCAAGATAAGAAGAATAAAAACAGACCCAAGTGTAATTGTTGAGGTAATCGTTATGAGCCCAAGGACTAAAGTGAAAAGTACTGACATGAAAAAATATAAAACCCTCAGGCAAAAAAAAAGTAAAACAGCAGAAGAGGGCAGCTCAGCAAGATTGTGGATCAGTGTGTGCCAAGAGGCAGCAGAGGCTGCCCCTCCTGAGTGACGACTGCTCAATCAGCACAGACCCTGCAGGTGCCCCCTCAGCAGCAATGAGTGTCCCACGTTCAGCCATGCAATAAATAATCCCTCTGAGCTCTCTCCTCTTGCACAGGGCACTGAACTCCTGCTGCACTCTCAGGCAGGTGCCTCCCCTGCCTGCTGCCCCTCTGTGCATGGTGAAAGACACTCAGACACCTGGTGAGGAAGTACTGCAAGCAGAAGGCTTTAGGAAAAAAAGGCCTGTGCCAGAACACCAACTCACTGCTCATTTAGACAGAAAGAAACTAATCCTCAGGAATATTTAGGCATTAATTACTTGGAAGTAACAAGACATGCCTACTCATGGAAGAGCTGGAGTCCTCTGAACTTGCACTTGCACACAAGTGGAAACACTGTGGTTTTCCATAAGGACCAGGACTCTGCTATCCTTTTGCATGAAAAATTAAGTGTGTGGGAGGTGGAGGAAGACTGGAAAGGGAGAAAGGACTAAGAATTCCTAACTGCAGCAGTTATTCCTAATAACCAAACAGCCAACAAAAGAGTTGCAGCCAAGTTACTGCTCACAGCAAAGGCTGCCATGGTGTCACTGGACAACACCAATTTAATTCCTTCACTGTACAACCTTTTTGTCACATACTTTTAACTTGGGAATAAAACAAAACAAAAACCTAAAAGCCTGAAAACTTCCAACCCAACTATCTCTTGACAAAAAAAAAAAACTGTCGTGGAGTAACACTGCATCAGTAGAACAGAGACCATAAAAGCATTTACCTGAGTATCTAAGTTAAGGTTCCATTTCACTTCTCCATTTCAGGTTAAACTCATAGCAGAGAGCTTTAAATAACCAACAGGGTAAGAGCYTTGCACAGAAACAAATCAAGATAGGCTGATGGCATCTAACATTTCTGAGAGGCTCCCAAACCGAGTTTAAGGTTCCTCAAAATCAGGAACCACTGCTCTGCACAGATCTCATCTCCGAAGGGTGGGTGGCTCTGGCTCCCACAAGCTCTGATCTGCAGTACCTTGCTCTGATCTGTAACAGCCTGATCTCTCTGCTGAATGTGGCAAGGAACTCAGCCTGCCACRCCAAAGACATGGGACTGGATGGAGGGAGAGCAGTTGAGGAAGACAGAGTGCAGAAATGGGGCTGGCTTAGCTAATCTAATGGGGTGGTATAGCAGAGGACAGGGAATGGCTGGAATATGTTTGAGACAGCCCTATGTTTTGTAATTTCATTAACCAGAAAGGGGAATGTCCTTAAAATGAACAAAAATCATTTCAAACAAACAATTTCTAACCTAGAAATTCTTTTGCAATTCAAAAGGCAACAACCTGTCTTGAAGAACTGCTTTGAAAGCATTTCATACAGTATTAATGGTGCCATTATTTCAGTGATAAAAAAGATAACAGTGCACCAAAAAAGCAGTTTGCTAAGATCATGTTCCAACAGACATTTATAAATCACTCAGTAATATTCTGCTTAACATTACAGTTTTGCAGAAGGAAATAAATCCATGTTCTTAACTACTCTTTGGATAGGGTTATTCAAAGTAACATTAGCCAGATTTTTTTTCCAAAAGAGTAAAAAGATAAAATGTCCGTGCACACAGGTATGCATTGTATGCCTGTCACACACATATGTGTATTATGATGTGAATTTGCTTGATGGGAGAAATTCCAAAATGGCACCTTAMATTCTGCAAATACAAATCACAACCAACAGAGGCAGAGCAACCCCAACTCTCTCTGAAATCAGTCATCAAAACTAAYTGAATAAAGTCCAGGTTTTTCCATGGTAGCCACTACCATGGATTTTTATTTCCTATATTCACCTTCCTGAAAATAATGTCCTATCCCTCCCCCTTACCACAGAGCTACTTCTGCTGCTCTTCCCCCTCCTTCAGAAAAAAATTTAACCTGGTCTAGAAACAACATGTAACATGGCTGGTTTTAAGCTGTGCTTATGCTGATAGGCACAAAACCTAAACTGAACAAATAATTTTCCTTCARAAACTGTCCTGTAGGAAACATCCCCTGCCATTTCTAAGAAACTGAAAAAGAAAAACATCCTCTACATTTCACAGGCACAGCTGCTTACCGCTCAACGACATAGAAGTTATCTCCATCATCTCCTTGGTCAATCACATGTTCCTGAGGCTTCACCTTCCTCTCAAACATGGCATCAAGGACCTGAGACAGCTGCTCCTGAAAAACAAGCAGAAGTGGGGGAAAAAATCAACTATCAGAAAACACACCCTAGTGTTACTGCTGGAAAAGGGTGAGTTCATTTCATTTGGTCTGGACAGTAAACTGGAACTTTTGTACACTTCACTGTACAAAAATACAAGTAATACTGATATTACATGTTGATTTCCACGAGCAGTTCACTCCTTTCCAGCTTATTAATATAAGTTCAATAATGCAGACAACCAAACACAGGCACAGAAGAGCCATTATCTCAAATATATGTGCAGCAAATGGCTCAGTTTTCACATTTCACTGCCAAAGCATACACCCACCTTTGGTATAATCTGACACAGCTTCACTGCAATGGACACATTCATATATATCTATATCAATATCAGTTATATCAATGTATATAACTAATATATATAATTCATATCAACAGTACATGTATTTCATTGTATGTATGTCTTACCTATATTTATTAATTAGTAAATTATCTGTATTGTCATCATCTAAGAGCCCCACTCATGATCAGGACTATACTGAACAAGACTCTCCACAGACTTATTTCCCTGGAGAGCCTGTTGTCTTAGAGCAGCTGCAATTCTACCCCAGATGAAACAGGACAGGTACAGATGTGGAGCCCACACAGAAAATGGGATAAAGCTGGTCTGCACAGCAGGCTCCAGCTGGATTTCCCCATTGAGCCACAACTAATCTTCCTTTTTTTGCAAGCAGCCAGCCAGGGAAACTGTGAAAGCCAAGAAAGATGACACCATATAAATGCCTTGCCTTGATGCTGACCTGCTTTACCATCTTTACTGTTCCCAAGCCCATAAACAATATACTTTCACTGCATTTTCAATGACCAGATGTTCAAAGTTGAAGATGTAGATCACAGCTGAGTTTCTAAAAATACTCTTCATCAACACATAAGCCAGTCTTCAAGCTGCTGATACACTTGAAATATTTACTGCACTCCTGAAGTTGGGAATTATCACTGCAGCATCTCTCAGCACCACTACACTGAAAATATTCCTTATCTTTTAAACAGAATTCTGTTTTCTTGTCTTTAAAAACTGTGTCTGGACTTTTACATCATATTAACTGCACATAACAAAAAATACACTCCATTTAAGATTTCCTTAAAATGCTATTACCTGATCTAGGTTTTTGAAGAGCAGGATATCTTTACATGCTTCCTGCAGTCTGCATCGTTGTTCATCAGTTTTTGGATGAACTACCTTTAAAACAAAGTAGAACAGAACAGTCATGACAACAAAGAAATATGATTTCAGACTAAATCTTCACTTCAGCATGAAAAAGCAGAGCACAATTTAAGTGTCAAAGTATACAGTCCTTTTTTGTTTGCATAAACAGTATTTTTATATAAACATACAATGCAAGACAGAATGAAAGACATGTAAGAAAAATACTATGTTGACAATTAACACATAAAAAATAACAGTGAAGAAAGACAAGAAAGAAGAGGATGCCTTTTCCATTCCATTCCCCTTCTTTCTAMCACAGCCACAGTCAAAGCTTGAACATATCAAACAGGGGAAGAAATGAAGTTTTCTGCCTGAACTCTGCTGTATTAGTCCCAGTGTAACTACTGYTGGCACACAGGCAGTTTAGATCCTATATGCTACATCCATCCAATAAGAAGTTATTGAATAAGCATGGKTTTTTTCTAACAAAATTACTTAAATAAAAGTAATTTTATTGTTTGAGATATTTTGTTACTTCCTTCCATTTATAAACATCAGGTTAAAGGAACCAATATTCACTGTATCATGAAAATGTTTATATGTGTGCTTGTTAGGGGCTAATAATGAAAATATATTAGAAAATTAATTACCTGACATGCATCAAATTAACATTTCTTATTTCTGGAATAACAAGGATTCCAAAAACCAGTTATATCAGTAGGCATTTCTAAAATGTTCTTTTCCAAAGTTAAATAGGTCTCAAATCCTTGTTTTAAAAGAAAACAGARTATTAAATCATCAGCCAAGAAAACTAAGACTTTTGATGGAATAAATGTGTCCAAGTTCACAAACATTTGAATAATCTGACACACTCACAGTCGTTTTTTTCTTTTTATAGCACATAAAAACTATTTACAAAGTATATTTATTAAGTATCTCTTCTTTTTTAAGAGAAATGATATTAGACTTAGATTTTCACTGCAGAAGTGTAAGCATCCTTGCAATGGAATCTGGAAARGAACACYAGAAGTCCAGGGAGAAAACACTGAYTCTCACCACCAAGATTTGCTCACACAAACCCACTTCTGAAGAAATACAATTACAGTATCTGGATTTGCAATTCCTAGAAATTCCCAGCTTTCAAAAACAAGAGAAAAAACAGGTGTCCACAGACTTAAAATATTTCAACTAAGCATTTCTCCTACCCAGGCAGAACTGCTCTGACAAGAAAGAYAGTAAAAAGCATGTGAGGAATTTTAAGCACCCATGAAGAAACAGCTGTGGTAAAGCTTAACTAATTCTTCTTAACAGCATCGATGATCTAGGAATTGCCTCAACAAGCCTTTAAGAGAATTAAGAAAGGAAAATAGCAAAAATTTTAAAGATCTTAGACTTAAGCACAGCTCTCAAAGCCTTTGAAGTAAAAATGTATTAAAGCTGTAGAGGCTAAAAAAGTCCATGAGACAAAGTGGCTCTGAATTTCAAAGCAATGTCACTTTGCCAGTGTCACCACACCACACTCAGCAGGAAAAGCACAAGTGGTAAGAAAAGGCAATGTACATCTGCCTGTCAGTCTGGAGAGAGAACCACGAATGGAATTGATTCCCTCACTCTTACCCTTTGTTCTGTATCTTCTTCCTCTTCATCTGGATTGAAAGCTTCAGCACAAACTGGGAAGAAAAAGAGAGAGGAGATAAGTAAAAAGAAGTAATTACAAGAGAACAGCAAACAAACCAGTTTAAATACTTTTCTTCTATTTTCCTACAGGAAAAACAAAATCACTTTTCATTTTGTCATTATAGTGTCAGAGGCTCAAACCCTGTCTGCCCTCTGAGCAGGCACAGCATGGCTGTTCTCAGACTCTCATGTAAAAATTCTGTGACTTACTAAATAATCTTGCCTAGCAAGTACTGAAGCACGGACACAGATTTCCTTTCAACTGGTATCAAAGCATAACAATCTCCATTCAGATTCATTTACAAGCATCTTCTCTAAAATGCAGGAGAAAAACACTGCTGCTCCACTGCTTTGTTCTTTGCAGTGCCATGTACAGAGCAAAACACTGAGAAAAAGGAGCACGGGAAGGATGAGGCACTCACTCCACCTCAACTCTGATTGGCAAGTGAGCATCTATATTTTGGGAGTTTTCTTGACACAGAGAAATCATGTTTCCACAGAAATTAACCTCGGAACTTAACAATCAGCTTCACCATAGTACAGTCTAGGGAAAAATAGAATTTAGTCCCATCCCCCACACGTTCCTCTATCTTACTACATTTTAACCAAATTAATGTCAACTGATGATACAAAAACAACTGCAAAATTTACAGAGTGATTTTTTTTTTAAATGATGAGAACAGTTGTGGAAAAGTGCACACTACAGAGCCCTGGGACAAGGCTCTGCCAAACATGTCATTATACCTACAGGATCAACTGAAAGAGAGGCAATGATGCAGAGCTGYTGAAATTTCAAACCTTTTTTGTTCAGTTTTAATTCTTCAGAAAAGGCTTATCTTCAGTTATCTTAGCATTTACACAGTCTTACAACATTAAACACAGACACTTTGGCCACCAAAAGCCCACAGCTCTAGTTCAGATTTTCTTATTAATTAATAGATATTTACAGTTCCTGCATGTCAAAGTGATCTGCACATTGTAACCACCTGTACTGACAGTCAAGGAAAGTGAGAGTCAGTCCTGTTTTCATCTAGCTGTGCTCTTACTTTAATAAGGGTGGTCTCACTTCTGAGGTAATTAATACATTACTTATAAAATTTTACAAGGAAACATAACAAGCATTTTCCTTTGTACTTTATCCAACATCCTGACAATAGTGAAGACTTGGCAGAATGCCCAGAAGCTCACTGCAATGACATCTAACTGCTGAATGGAGTGAGAAAGTATAAATAAAAATCCAGAATGTCTAGAATTCAGCAACTTGTAAATAATTTTAAAATGCACACATCTACTGACCCTGTCATTGTGCACTCAACAGGACAATAAAAATGCACAACTCTAGCACAATTCACTAGGAAATATTTATTTGGTTTTGCGTGTCTTGGGTTTTTTTATTTAATATTTTTTCTCCCTAACTAAAAGATACAAATCTTTCCTAGGAAATTGGATTTTAATTCATTTTTTTCCTGGAGAGAACGAGGAGACTCAAATACAACAACAAGCATTCCACTTCCCAAACCACAATGCAAAAATGTAATCATATAATCATCAGGCATCAGGCATTTAGGGAGTAAGTATTGCTCATACAATAAATCCATTTAACAATACAGAAACAGTTTATTGACAGTTTAACARTACAGAAACAGTTTATTGACAGTGCACCTACCACACACACGCTTTTAGTTTAACAGAGCCACCCACACTTAGGGCAGACACTCGACAAAGGTTAAACAGCATTCTTCCCCAGCTGGAAAAAAAGTATAGTCCATGCTAGAGTCCAAAGATGACTGGTTTATGGGAAGGTGGATGCCCACAAAGCTACAGAACTTGGACTGATACGCTGATCCACTTAATATGCAACACAAAGGCACTAACAAAGAGAACATTATTAGCATTTTGGTGTGAAAGCTTCCTCCTCCTTCCATTTTACAGTAAAGATCAAAGTCTATTGTGAAAGCTTTGGATTTTCAAATAAGGAACAGTTACTAAGAAGAAAGGCTCCGTGGTTTAAACAGTATGGTGAAACTGGAGATAATTAACTCTCTTCATTTTTACAACCAGTGAATCACATAACTCCAAACTGGAGTCCAATTCTCTATTAAGCACAATATTACATACTATAAATGGTCACATATCTATGAACCAGAGATCACTGTACAACTAGACCATTCTATCACTCAAATTTTAATATTAAGCTGCAAATTTGATTTTGTTCCCACCTCAGCTACAGGGAAGCTATTGCTAAGAATGCTTCAGAATTCCAGAAATTTTCTTCAAGATTTCCTTGGGAAAACAAGTTTTATTGCCACAGCTAAAACTAGAGCATCAGAGCAAAACCTTATCTTAAAACACACACCAAAGAAAAACAGTCATCTGTAATTTCAGTATGAAATGGCTTTGGTTAAGGTTTGTAAATGTAGATTTCCCCTATTTCATCGTACCCAGCCAGTAAGGGCAAAAACAGCTCCCAAAGCCCACCAAGGATACAGACTAGGACTTAGTGCCCTTCCCTTACTTATGGAAATCTCTTCTGTAATGCCCATGAATGGGCACCACAGAAATACAATCAAAACATGGCAAAACACCACTTCTTCCCATGCTGTCACATAGCATGCCTTCCCATTATACTTTCCATTCTTCAACCTCCTGCTGGGATTTCTTTTTCCATGCAGAAGAGGAGGCCAGACGTTTTGACTCCAGCCTCGGGCAGCTCTGATTGACAGGACTCTATTTACTTGCAGGCAGAGCTGCAACATTTAAAGTAACATTTCTGTTGTGGTATGCTTTAAACAAGGGAGAGACACAAAATTCTCAAGCTTAATTAACATTGTGATACTCTGAAAAGCCAACAGAAAGCTTTTCAGCCTACTCATAACAACCAACAGTATTTTCCAAACACTTTAAAACGTGACTAATGAAAAGAAAAAGCAGCATTACATCAAACCCATCCCGTGTTTTATGGTGCAGTATGTCCAATTTTTCTTTCCACTATYGTTAATTGGTAAATCACTTGGGGAAGTCTGTACTGTTGAACGTATGACCTGTCAGTCTTACCTGCAAAACGTTTCATGTTATCTGTGCTGCTTCGCTATTCYTCTGGCTGTAAAGGACTCCCATAACTACCCTAAACTCTGCCAACCCCTGTCAGAAATCCAGGGAATTTCAGGACTCCTGAAGGTTATTCATTTGTGCATTACAGTACAGCCAGTCCTAATGAAAAAGCATCTGATCTTTCATGGTGACAGAGTGAAAACACCCTTGACCCATTACTTGATACGTGACTGAATTCACATACTAACTATTAAAGCGTCCCAACAAAACACACTCTGAGGCAAGCTTGTTCTCACAAGATTCTCCTGGAAAGTGTTGTTTTTCAGACTCATTTTAAAGGCAGTTGGAAGGGATCTCTCTCTGAAGATCATCCAGTCCAACCTACCCCTCCAAGAGGAGCTATTTGGAATTCTGGGCTACATTGGGGCTGACCTGGAAACCTCCCAGGGCAAAGATGGCACATCTTTCTGCTAACCTGCTCCAGCACCCACGGGGGAAGAGGTTTTCTCAATGTGCAACCTAAAGCTCACCAATATCTTCATACAATTTGAAGTGACTTATGAAATCACACCTTGCCTAGTTGAGATTTTCAGCACAACTCTGCCCCTGAGCAAGTGCTAAGCAAGAATCCATCAGTGGAAGTTACACAGCAGTGTGACAGCTCTACAGCTCTATCAGCTCACACCATGCAGACCAAGCTTCCTTCCAAATCCACCCATACATAGTTCAAATAGCTTTGGAACATAAAAAAAAAAAACAGTTTTCAATTTTATGAAGCTTTGAGATAAAAAGGAATTCAGGCTTTTATCCTACCATCTACATTTAGTCTCTCTTAGCTTCTGCAGCTCTCATGCTGCACCTTCTTTGGCTTTCAAGAACATCTGTTAACACTTCTGAAGGCTCAGAAATGATAGAGCTCCATGGCTGCTTTGTTATGCAGGTGACAGCATCTGAAAGCAACCGAGATCTGTGGAGCTGCAGCAATGACATCAGCAGTGGATGGGTGAGGGGGAAGCAGGGGTGGGGAAGAGAGGGAGAAGTAGCAAGACAAGTTTGCCAGTACAAACACCACCTTCGTTTATGCAAGTTTTAATCACTCTCAAGATAATATTGTTCTGCAAAATAAGTGTTTTGTCAAGATCAAAGTCCTTGCACTCTATAGAAACCTGTATGCAAATAAGAGTTGAGCTTTTAGCTCTGGCAAGTTAAYAGAGCCTCCAAGAGAAATGCAMAGCATCCCTGTCCCTGAGAGATCTCTGCTTTTTTCAAAATAACAGCCAAGAGGCTGATGCCTGAACACCTTCAAACACACACAAAAGGAGGAAATTTAAGTTCTGTGTTTTATGTAAGCTGAATGCATTATTAATATTTCTGTTGCTACTGAAACAAGTAGCAAATAGATGCCCTGTCATACTCTCTTTTCAATTCTGGACCCCACCTGCAGAGTGGAATCCTATTCACTCTTCCTTACTTATTAGGATGCATCAYCTCCAATTGATCCTATCAGACCCATTACTAAAAATCCACTCAGAGCAGTACATGTAGAATCACTTTTCCAGTTATTTATTCAGATGAGTAATTTTAAACTACATTGAAGACAGCATTCTTTGCACTTGAGTTTGTCAAAGCTTCAAGCATTTTTTGAGTCTGTCTCTCAAGGACAGATGCATAGGCTGTTCTGGGAGCACCATGCCAGCTGGAAAGATGACCACTGCCAGTGGCTTGTCATTCCCTCTGACAGCTGAGCTGCACTTCAAAACCRTGCAGTCAGATGAATTAGGAAGCTTGAACAGCACTTACACACAGGTCTTTGCTGGCACAGCTAAATGTGATTTTCCACACTTGGAAAACAACTCCAAGTTTCCTCTCACTTCTGTCGCTGGTTAGCTCAGAACTTTTTGGTTTAGAAATTGCACTTTGTTTCTCAAGTGAAAGATCTCACCATGTCAAAGCAGACGACAGATTCGTACCTCGATCCAGCAAGTGGGAAACAGAACCTGCAACCATTTGCACCACCTGAGCCATTTTCACATTTATGACAGTTGGAAAGAAAAGCAACACTGAAACCCAAAGAACAGTTAATGTGTTCAGGAAAATCAGCCACTTCAGCCTTCAATTCACTAGTGAGAACCGACTGAAATCAAGGGTAAATTTTTTGTTAAAACCAACATTATTGTATCAGCCCAAAACTCAGATCTTGGGTCTTAAAAGACTGGTCTGTCACTTTATGTGCCACATGGCAATCTCCAGATGCAGGATAGCCCACAAGAATACCACCTCCTGACTTCACTCTTAATTCTCATATAGGTATAACTGAGACATGACTTACAATTAACCAGGACCTGAGCAAAAACCACCCCATCAACCCTTAGTCAAATACCAAAGCAGAATATTCAAACGTGCAATCACTTGCATGACCATATATGTCAAATCAAGTGTCAATTTTTTTTCAGTGGAGAAATATTTAGAAATGATTCATTTCAGGGGGAAAGGAAAAGAATGGATTTTCAGTTCTTGTAACAGCTTCAAATGTCATTTAAAGTTAAAAGGAAAGTAAATCAAGTAGGTTCTTCACAGGCAGAGTTCTTCTGTGTTTCAGATTAACTCCAAAGGCACTCAGACCCAGCACAGCTGTGCCAAACCAGCTCAGTCCAGTCAGGATTACAGGTTCAGGCACACCCCACACTCGGTCCCAAAGGCTGCTCAGGCTGAGAAGCTGCACAGATCACTGTGTCAGGCAAAGAAGCCTATGGGACACCGATGGAGCCTCTGAGACCCTAAAACCCTGCACTGTTTCACCCAGCCCTGCAGAAAGCCACTCCTGCACAACAGGTTGAAGTGTTCACCTGGCTTTACCCAAAGCCTTGCTTACAGCCCAGAGTCCACCTGAAAATGCCCAGCTCTGATGTGRACATCACCTACGTTCCTCAAGGGCCATTAATTTAACAGAGCAGCAGAAGTGAGGTCCAAGGTAGAGCTYGGAGAAATCTACTACTACAGTTCACAGCTGGATAAGCACTTTTACCAAGAGAAGTGCATGAAGTGCTACAGCGCTTGCTAACCTTGCTTTTAGAAATCTCTGACAACCATTTCCTCACCATGATTATGTACATTATCTAAATCAGACTTCTCCAGCTTGTTCTCTTTCCATCAAGAGAGAAATGCAACACTTCCGGTGACAATGGCTTGTGACATTGTCACACACTCCCACCTCATACTACTCTTCAGTAACAAGTTCAGAACAGACTGCACAATCAATTATAAATTCCACCTTTTATGATAATGGGGTTTTTTCTTCGCAGGAAATCCAACTTTACATGCACAGACACCTTTTCTCCCAAGATGCCAAAGTACAGGCAACATAATGAGCCCTTTAGAATTATGACAATTGGCTGACAACTATTTCCAWAAGTGCATTTGCTTTATGTATTCTGAATAATGCAGTTTTCACATATTCTTATTACATTCATACAGATTAATAAAGATCTGATTTAAGTGCTTCTTTAAAAGGCTTTATCATCATATGTACAGTAAAACAACAGAGACAATGCCTTACAGCAGAACAGCCATTAATTTTTTTTTTCTTCTACTACAGCAAGATTTGGCAAAGTATTTAAAATTACATTTCCCTAGGGGCAAACAAGAACTTTCATGATGAAAGAAGTAGAATAATAAACGGAAAGTAAATAATCACAGTCTCTTTTAGATTCATATCTTTACACACATACAATGAAAGCATTACAAGCAGACAATACTGCTTCAACGAGACTTTAAAGACAAGCATAAAGCACTTTTAACAAGATACAATGTGTTCCTACTTAATTATTATTCCTAGGTAGGCTTTGTTCAGGGATGGTTTTTTGTTTTGTTTTGATTAACTCCTTCTGCAGCCTGCAGGATCTGGCCTGGACGCCAGCCCCAGTGCAAGTGGCTCAGGGACACAGCACCAGACAAGACACAGACCAAAGGCTTCACAGCACCCAGGAATCTGCTCCAGGGATCTGGTAGGAAAAGACTTTCCCTACCATCCTAAGAGGCAACTTGTTGGGGGTCTTACTGAACTGCAACAGAACTTCAGAAGACAATCCTCAGCTTGTATCTCTTTATTTAAATCCTCCTCCTACTCAGGAGCAATTAAAATTAAATGCTTGTGCCAATGTAGGACTAGAGACAGAATYCTCCTAAGCACTTCTCCTACCTCTCTGGCATAACCAAATGAACATGACATTTGCCTTTTTTTTTTTTCAACTAAACCAACAGCTGTTTATCATTGTATTTGCTTCGTATAGTTGCCTATTTAATTATATCAAGGCACAACTTTTACTTAATGCCCTTATGTATGAGTTATGCCAGATGTTTTAGCATTTCCTTCCATTCTGCATGCTCACACATTGGAGGGTTATACTYTCTCACCTCACTGAAACCACATGCTGCAGGAGAATAATGACAAACTCATGGGGCTGTAATTCCTAGACTATAATTTTTGATAATTGAAAATTTACAGTTTCCAGAGGACCTATGATGAAAGCACTCTGGTGATAAAATGAACACTCTGCAGGTCTCTCCTGTACAGCTGGAGGAGCCAAGGGACAATACTGCCTGATTTCACAGAATCATCTGCTAACTAAACCACACCTGGGACTCCTGCACTTGGGGCTTCCACGTCTCAGCTCACAAGAAGAGAGCCCAGCATCCCATCAGACACTGGTGTGCTCTGGGACTTGCAGTAAGAGGTGAGTCTGCACGAAAATTAAAACAACAAAAATCCTTCCATCATGGYAGAGGACTAACAAAAATCACACAGTTTTCCATGTGGATGCTTATTGGAGTAAACAGCTCTGCCACTGACAGTAACTACCAAAAGCAAAATACTGCCCTTGCAATCTTAAAACTGTAATTTACAATTTGCTACTTCTGTTTCCAATTCCCTTTACTAAATTTAARTAGAAAACTAGAATGGAAGCAGGGTATTTTGGAGTTACACATTATTCCATCTGGTGAAGCCTGGGGAATTCAAATGGAGCAAGCTTTATTCTTGCAAGTCAAGAAATCAGAAGACTGCAATGGATAAACATGCTGCTGACCTTGTTCAAGCCTTCTAAGAGAGCCTTACTGATGAGATAGTCAGCCATAAAAAAGGTCTCCTGGAAAACATGATACTACTACTATTTCAGAGCACACAGATTCACAATTGTAGAAGAAAGCCTTCTGCTTTAATGATTCTGGTTTAGCCCATCACATAAATTTTAACATATTTCCAAATGTGTTACGTAAGCAAGGCAGATAGAACCAGGAATTCAGCACCAATAATGCTCATGTGCCTGAAACAGTGATACTTTGAGTTAAAAACAGCACAGAGAATGTTCACTTTCCCTTCAGTTTACATCAGAACACCACAAGTTCCAAGAARTGGCTCAAATATCTATCTTCCCCCCTAAAAAGGCATGTAGCTTACAGGCTTTTAGCTGCAAACTGTAGCTAGAAAAGAGAATTTAGCTGAGGAATAAAACAGGAAAAGTGGTTTTCTAGTATAGAAATAAGAAATTTTCTTTCAGTTTAAAGATCAAGGCATTTTTTTGGTTTTATAAGTGCAATTCTGCCATATGAACTGCTAAACCTGCAAGAAGGCAAATAGTACTTTAAAATCATCTTGAGAAAAGTGCAGTAAAGCACTTTTTGCCTTAAAATTTCATTTAGCAATTTAGCTACTTCTTTCTGACAAATCTTGTGACAGAGAACCAAAGCATGCCAAAGTGTTAAAAGGCACTTCTGAAACCAATTATGATTTTCAAAGATTTCTAAAGAATGCAAAATATGTTAAAAACCACATTACCCTGAATAGAACAACTAACACCTATTTACCTGTAGCAAGCCAGGAACAATAAAAAATTAGCGTGGCTTGACACAAAAGGATTGTGTGCAGAGGAATGACGTGGAGGCCCCAATTCCCTGTGCCTGGAAACTGCTGCTTCCTTTCCTGGCACACTGGAAAAGCAGGAAATGTGGGAAGTTACAGTWGGAGCCCTTGAAGAAAAGCCTGGCAGCTCCCCCCATTCCTGTGTGGCTGCTGAGCAATTCCAATGCCCTGGGGAGCACCAGCCATGGCAAAGGTGTGACTCCTTCACTCACTCATTTCCTGGATTAGCCAACTCTGGATTCAGCATCTCACTGAATAAATGGATTGTCTTTGCAGGAAATACACAAAATACACACTTGAAGTGGTCCAGCAAAATACTGATAATGGATAGAACTTCATCAGCTGGAACTTGTGTGCCTTATTTCTGACCAGTTTCGTGGTTTTCCATCAGAGAAGATGAGGGAGCTTAAGAAAATGAGGGTCTTTTCCAAATTTTGGAGACATGGGAGAAACACACTAAATCAGGTAAGTGCTTCAGGCAGCCAWGTACCCACACACAAGGCACCTCCCAAAGTCAAGCCCTGACTCAAGTCTCTCTACAAATGAATGCTCACAGCAGCTCCTTAGATACCTTTAATATTTCCTGAAGTGGGCTTTCATAATGCCATTCATTATATTCCTTACACTGAGTTTTTTAGTATTCCTATAACATTTTCTGTTATTTTGGGCTACACACAGACTAAGCAACGTGTTCTGGCGTTAAAAACTACTAAGTAAAGYTCCTGAAAGTACATCCTTTCAAATTTAAATCAAGTTTGTTTAAACTTTTCTGTTCTCCATGGATGGAGTATTCGACCTATTTCACATTTAAGCTGAAGTTACAGAAACTTAAACTTGATTGAGTGATTTAATCAATACAGGAGCATAACAACATCTGTGACTTTGTCTAAAACTTTATATTAAAATAGGGATGAAGTGCAGACTTATCTATTCACAAGAAAAATGTAAATCACATCTGACTCCGAGGTCACTCTAAAGATACATCACAGCACAAGAACCACACCAATTCTCTATCACACAAAAGAGAAAAGTTAAATTCCAACCTATCAAAGGGAGAACTAAATTTTATTTCAACCATCACATGAAGGCTGATATTTTCAAAAGTATTTATGTATACAAAGATACGGACCAACATTTAAGTAGGCTTGATAAAGACCTTTAATGTAAAACAATTATTGGAAGTTAWTAACTTGCACCTTTTGCTACCTGAATACTTTAGGAAAACTGATCCATACTGTATTACTTGCTTAAAAATGTGCATAGCTAAACTTATGCTTCCAACTCCTAAGGGTTAATTTCAGTTAAAACATTTGACTTTGGACAAACAACTTCTAATTCTTATGTTACATTCTGGCCATGAACTATTATTAAGAAAGCATAAATTTWAAAAATGAAGGATTAATTGATTCTACTCCACTGTAGCACTTATGTGCATTAAGCAGACTGGATCAGACTTCTTTTGACCATGAAYTGCACTAACTTAAATTTTAAGTACAGATGCTCCCAGTGCTGTATTTCTCTTTATGTCACTAAAAAAAATCCTGCAGAATTGTTCACAACACTGTGAAATCCAAGTAATTGTGAAGTCATGACTATTAATTTCCAAAAATAAGCATTTTATCATTCACTGAACGTCAATCACATGCCAGGAATTTTTAAATAAGTCCCAATATTGCAAACAGAGAAAACAAGCTTTTTTTGTTTAACGAATAATGATTCAGACACTTTCTTACAGGAGAGCACCCACACAATTTATCACCACTTTCATCTGTCATCCCACATGCTTGGCTTTTGCTCATATCAACATTTTTTAAAATGAATTCTTTTCACTGTAGTTATGATACTGGTTTTGCAATCATTAGGGCTAGCAAAAATCCACAGAAGCTTCAGGTTGTTGATACAGGAAAACTGTGCCTTTTGTAAAAATGTGGATTTTTGAAGTCTCTTATAATTTATTCCTGCCTGAAAATCTATCAGCAGAAGTTATTATGCTATCAGTGTTGTAAGATGGTGAATAATCAATATAGAAATTAATTAAATAGCTTCAAAAGAAGAAACCAGATCATGATTTTCAAGTCAACCTCTGATAATCAGATAAATACACAGAGAAGAGAACAGCACAGAGAAAGTCAGTCATCACTCAGTCTTCCTCCCTTGATGATTTCAAGTGCTGAGATTTTTATCACTGAAGCAGTAGATAGTATTCTGCAAGAGAAATACTCGAAACAACCTCCCAAGAGAAGCATTGCCTCTTGCTTCATTGCTGCCATTTAGATGTCCTAATTTAACAGGGTCCCAAAACAGTCTTTCTTACCAAATACTAACATGCTGTGTGGCAATAATTAACAGAACAGCTTTATTAGAAAATGATKTTTGTTAAAGCTGTCATTTTAAAACACTAGAAGCTACTAAAAGGAATTTACTATGTGTAATATTATCATATCCTGACATCTCAACTTGCCAGGGTGTGAAGAAAATGCTGTATTGCACTCAAAAGCACAGAGGAATATCAGACTTTAGCAACATATGTACATTATGAGATGAYTGCTCATCTTTGGCAGGAGTCAGACTAATGAAGAGTTCAGGGTAAGGAGTCCCACCACCAACAAAATAGAGAAAAATCAGTGAGTTGGAAGAGCCAATAGTAAAGGCCTCTCATGGAAGCTGATGTGATGAGAAAAAGCCAGAAAATGTCAGGGAATATTGATTTACACATTATTAAAAAAAAAACCAAAAAACCAAACACCAGAACCACCAAAAAAACCCAACACAAACCCAAAAAACCTCCATACCACCATGCCATAGTGTCACATCAGATTGCTAGAGACAAGAGAAACATGGAAAGTACTGATTCTGAACCCAGCATCTGCTGGGGACACTGACAATTGGCAACTGTCAGGGTTCCACACAATGCTCATGTTTGTTATACACAGGAACACAGGATTCAGTAACATTTCAACAAAATTAACATCTACACACGAAACCTTTATTCAGCAGCCCCACCTTAGGGGAGGGTTTAGCATCCAGAATTTGATCCTTCTCACTCCATGGAGTCTCTGCTGAAAGCTGCCCCACCAAAAGGACCAACTGAGGCAAGYCTTGTTCATTTGATTCTTTTTTATATTAATATGAAAACAGGCATAGATCCTGACAGCTGTGTTACTGTTAAGGAAATAACTATTATATATATTGCTTCTCTTGATCATATGGCTCAATTATTCTGCTTACAGTTGTTGAATATGAAAACTGTAATTTCATTCCACTGGGGCCAAAGGAAGGCTCAAGAGGGAGTACAGGCACATGCAAAAGAGAGATTATTACACCAGGTCACTCAGATAAACAGAAATAATTGTAGAAAAAATATGGAAACTTTTTGTGACACATGTATAGTATGGGTGTCATTTCGTCAGATTATCCTATCCCAAGAAGAAAWCAGCAAGTCTGCTGGAGAGTGGGTGTTCTGTGGAATTAATCAAAAGTGTCTRGAAATGGCAATACAGAAATCTATCAAAAAACTTCACTTTTCTGAAATATGCTAAAACTAAAAGAGGAGAAACTATGCACAAGAGAGACTCTAGTGGGCGTCACACTCTTCCTTCCAAAAACACAATTAACTTTTCATTCATATCCTGCCAGGAGCAAAATTCTCCTCAGTGTTATGTACCAGTTCTTATAGTGGGACAAATATCAATGCTCTCTTTCTCTAGTTCTGAAACAGCTTTGATATAACTGAGAAAGCAGGAATCACTGATTTCTGCCACCTCCCTGCACCAAGTCAGTCCCCAGCCAAGGACACAGATACAGGCCCCCAGCCAAGGACACAGATACAGGCGTGTTCTGCAGCCTGCCACAACAGAAAATGAAGTGACCAACATAATTAAGTTTGTCAGGAACCCCTATGCTTGGAGGAAGATSAAGAAATATAATGAAGCAAATATGAATTTCAACCCAGTCCAGGTCCTGGGAGGAAGGAATCTCTAAGGGATTCAGGCCATTCCATCCAAGGCTGGGCAAAGGGAGTCAGTCAGCAATCCATGGAACACAGGTTACCCTGGCAGAAGGCTCAGACTCTGCTAACTCAGAGCAGCAGCAAGACAACTGCTCTGCTGGGTAATTAGCACTGAAATTGCACCACAGCCCATGGCACCCTAGAGCTAGGAGGTTTTCATATCAGTGAGCTGGTTTTYCCCATTTTAGTTTCTACCACCAAAATAGCTTATGATTTTACAAACAGGATTATTTTAATGAAGTCAGCCACAAGCTCGGATACAAATTAGAGCTGACCAACTGTTTGTATGCACACCAGGGATCTCAACACGTTCCATGGCCAAACATGCCACACACAAGCCAGCTATTCACTAKATTAATTCCTAGAGGAACATCAAGCTCTCATTTCTCCTTCTCCCTCCAAGCATTCTGTGGAAAAGGCTGTTTCTCTTCATGAGAACACTACCACTCTGCACTTCTATAAATAATTACATGAACATGATTAGATAAATCCCCCTCTTCCAGGATGACCCTCCTGCACAGTCCATTTTGAGTAAGTCTTAAAGAATGACAGCTAAATATTTACAACATTGGTAGTATTTGCCAAAACAGTTTAGATGTTTCATAACCAGAAATAAACACCTAAATGAAAATTTAGTAATCATTAGAACAGATTTATTCTATGGGTTTATGTGTCTCTAGAATTTTCAAGAATGTACCAGGGGAATCATGATCATCCTGTTATCTGTAGGCAACTAATCAGAACCAACCAGTAGAAAACACTTCAAGTTTAATATTAAAAAATTAATAAAGCAACTAAAAAGAGATCCTTTAACTGCTATGTGTAAGAGAGCATAATAAACACTTGCTAGCCTCCAAGAACACATCTGTAGTTGAATGGTTTACCAGAACAATTATTAGCCTGTCATAAACTGTATGTAATGTAGATAATCACTTTATTGACTTTCCCTCTAATTAAAATTATATTTTTCTTCTGACCTAGTGAACGAGGACAATGCTGTAATTCCCTAGGCAGCCAAACACTTAAAAGGAACAATGCTTGCTTGAATTTACCTCAATACATCYCGTGTTAGCTTTTAAATCCTCTGTAAATCTATGATTTTGTGCAAATGTTGATAACAGCAAGCAACTGAGCTCTGCTCTTCACTCCCCTCACAAACACACACTGCACTGGAAACACAGAAATATTGGTTGGATTGACAAAGTTCAACATGGACTAGCAGAAAGCTCTTCTGAAGAGAAGACCACAAAATGCAATTACAAAGAAGAATTATGTGCCAGCTTTTCTATGGTTTGTTCTGCTTTACTAAGACAACACTGGTTTGGTGTTTGCTGTTATTTGTTGGTCTCTAAAGACAAAARCTATCTTACAAAAATTGCAGCATGAAAACTTGCTGAAAACCTAATGCATCGAACACAAGTCAAACCAAATTCAGAGCAGCAAACCCAGCAAATCAGTCACTGATTTTCTGCAAGGGATTGTAAAATGTGGCTGCCTATGATGGCAAGGGGCTGAGCTCTGTACCCAGCCTCATTCCTGTGCAGTTCTTGACAGAAACAGCAGATATGGAGTGGAATAAACCACCCCAGCAAACAACCCCCACCCCAAACCAGCAGTTTCTCTGCTTTTCCTGCCAAGAGAAGGGAAACTGCATCTCTTTGTGTGCACATGGGTGGTGTTTGCATTGCCTTTGCATTTTAACAAATCCCACACTGATCATGACCTATACAGTGTATACAGAGAGAAAACTGATTTTTTTAATATTGTGGAAAGTATTTAACACAGTATTAATATACGCATATTCTGTTATTGTTTGTCTCCTTGACAATTCTAATATGAACTGCAAACTGAATATTTCTAGCTCTTCCTGAAGCAGGAGCATTATGAAGCAACTAAAGTCCTCCTTAATCTAATTGCACAAGTTAGCAATTYAATTTTACATTTGCTTTTTAGTTGTTCACATTAACCTTTAGACCCCCTAAATGAGAGAACCTGTTTTTGAACTAAGAGCAGCTCAGTACTGTGTGAGCACCAACACTGCATTCCAGTATTGCAAAGTCAAAAAGATTACAAATGCTTTCTGATTAAGGTTAAATTTTTTAACTCTGGAAATAACTCAGCCTTTATTTAAATTTAAATCTGAGATGTATTCACTCCTCATTTCTAAGATTTTTCTCCATCAGCAGGTTCCAGGATGGATTAGTTTAATTCGCAGAGAAAGTGTCTTAGGCCTCTCCAAATACTCTACAATATGACTCTCAATATTTACTATCAGAGCACCGAACTCCACCACCCAAGATAAAATTCTGTCCTRCCTAGATTTCTCATGTAATCATATCTCAAAACTACAGCACTGTCAATTTTTAAGAGTTATGAAATTCTCATTATACTCAGTTATTTGTAGTGGCATAAATAAACAATCATCTTTAATMATATCCAAGCAACCGGTAGGAAAGCAAATGAACTGCATGAGTATAAGGACATTTTGCACATAAACACATATTTATCTTATATATACGTGGTATATAAATAAATGTATTCTCAACAATGCCCCACCATAACTAACATACCCAAGAACATGTCAGATTATCCTCATGAATTACAAACTGAGTAGACYTGAACTCAAAACTAGAGAGAAAACACTGAATACATTGGCATTTTCATAAAGATAATTGTTAAAACAGAATTACAACTTTCTAGACTAGCTAAATGTTAATAAAATATTTGAAGGCAAAAAAAGTACCACATGCAGAGCAACTCACATTGCACCTCAAATGAAAAAACAATGCAATACCTTCTCATCAACACATAACGTTTTGTTCATGTGATACTCTTGAAAATCAACTTGTAAAGAAATTTTTTGGGAGTCACAGTTCCTCATTAAATCATTTCATATTGATTGAGATAGAAAACAAACAAATAAGTATCATCTGTGTCTCTAGTACAAGTGAACGGCCACTAATTCAAAAACTATAAACAACAGCTGCCCAATACAAAAAGGGAGCATCCCCYATATTTCTGCTTTCACTTACTCTAAATGTGTTGACCATTGGTGTCTACAGTGAATTATGAAACAATTTTCATTATTTCAAACAAAAATAATGGAAGAATTATGAGACATAAGGCAATAAGAGAAAGGTAATATTTAATGTACTTCCTTTAGTCAGATACATATTTCAAGACTATTTCAGATACTTTGAACTCTTAAAAAGAAACCATACCTGACACTCTTCTGTTGTATCGGTTAACAACTGGAGCTGGAAAAAAAGAAAAATAAAATTACACATTTGTATTTATTATTACAAATATAATTAATTGCATAATCWTTATATACTTTTAGTACACAAGCCCCATACAAATCTCTTTTTAAAATGATCCAGTATAAAGCTTTCATCTATTTACTTGCCAGCCACTAAGTTTTTATTCAAAATGAAAACTTAATATTCCTGAAGGCCATTTCATGCTAGGATGGATGGTAAGTAGCTTTGGGTTGGGATTTTTCTTTCTTACCTAATTCTGAAAAAACATACCTCTACACAGATTATCCAATCCTAACCTATCATCAGCTAGCAGCCTCATTTATTTGGTATCATTGCCAAGCACTGCAGCACTTTAGGTCAGCTGTACCTCCTTAAGGTGTGTCAAAAGCCAAAGAAGTTTTGGCCAATCCATTGTGTGCCCCAGGCAGGGCAGTGCTCCCCAGTCCCTGCAGCCATCCAGCCCAGAGCAGGGCTGCCTCACACACTGAAACTGGAAAAGGCTGAGGCACAGGATCCCTTTCTTCCTTGCTCATGCTGTAGCTCTACAAGGCACTTGGACTTTGGACWGGGATGAACTGCCTGAGTTCCACTGTGCACATCCATTTTGACATCACCTTCAGCAAACAGCACCTTTCCYCCTCTTACAGTAACCAAGGTACTGTCTTTGAGAGTTGCTTCAGYCTCAAAAAAAACCAAAACAAAATCTGCCTGTAAAGTTTCACCCAGAACAAAACCAAAGCACTCTGTTCTCCTTCACCTCTAACAATCAACATCATTTTATTCTGACTGCTTCATGTTTTCCCACCTTTCTTCCCTTCAACAGGTAATTCTATTTTTTCCTGATACAGCCTTTCTATTCCACTCTTTCAATATTTAAGAATTAGAGGAGCCTTTACACCCCATCAAYGCACATGCATCACAGAGCCAGATTTATTAAACATCCACCACAAAAATCTTAATGACCCCATCATGTCTGAGAAGCTTTTGAGTATCTCGGCACCACCAGAATACAGAGAACAATGATTACTTAGCAAAGACAGAAGAGCTCAGCTTCTTTAGAGCACTTACATCCACCCAACATCTATATGAAAATGCAAAACTGAGCATTTTTATGGTATTAATACCACAAAAAAAGAGATCAAAATTATTATTGTGTATTTTTTTTTAATAAAGGAAATCAGAAAAGGTTGGAGGGGAAAGGAATAATCAGGCTAATTCCATAGCTTTCAGCTGAATCTATTAACAGGGAGACAATGCTCAGCCCTCAAAAGCAGCTCAGGATTAAAAGCAAGATTATTATGAATTTTACAATTTAGATCTAAACTTCTATAATATGACATAATCCTTATAAAAATAACACTGACACAGTGTTTCATACATCAAGCCTGAGGTTCAAAAACACTGAATAACAAACCTGAGAATTCAAGTAACTTTCTCTTCAAACCTTTCAGCAATTTACAACAGCAGGGACCCTTCCTGCAAATAAGGGCAGGATTTATCTCACTTGCCAAAAGACACCATGGATGGGAGAAGTTTACCCCACCTTAAGGGGAAACAGGGATTGGGAATACAGATCCATGCAGGTTTATTAAACAAACTCATGCATCTGAAAGTCTTCATACATTTTGCCCTTTCTTAACTTTCCCTCGTGGGTCGGTCTGTGGCTACCAGTGGTGACACAAAACTGCTCTGGACAGTAATTTGCCCTGCAACAGTACACACATCTAACTGAGTAACTACTCAAAATTGGCCAATTTGGACCTAAAGAAACAGGAAAATTCACTACTTTTGTCCTGTGACCCAGTCAAATGCCTACCAGTGGTCTAAGGTTTTGAAGAATGGGAAGACCGAAACAAATTAGTTCAGTTTCCACTACAAAGTCATTTATTACAAAAGAAAATACCAAATTCAAAATGTAATTTGATATGTTTGCTGTACAAGCACCTCAGCAAGGTCATAACAGTTTTCAGTAAATGATTAACCAGTCTCATGTACGGATTCAGATACTTTTAATCAACACCGTTAGTGAGTAAATACATTATTTCAGTTTCTATCTTGCACATACAGGATTTCTTCTCCACCTTATGACTTCTACACCCATTTCTTRCTCATATTTAGGGATAACATTTTCATGTCTTTGAACAGAATTAATATACTACAGAATACTCTGGTGTACTTTGGGTAATGTAGAAAAAAATCCAACAATGATGTCTTCTTTTGGAATCTTGATTATTTTATCCCATAGCAGGGTTCAGTGTCATCAAAACTGCATCAAGTTTTCCAGTATTAAAAACGAGCAAAACACATAACCTTTTAAGGGCAGTTAAGAGACTACTATTATTCTGCCTCCACAAAGCTTTTAAGATTAAAATGATAGTTTGCATCTCTTACACCAGTGACAGTTCTAACATGTATAAAATTCACTTTTATGTGTTGTCAGATGACTATTTTTATGCTAAARAGATAAAAATCTGACATTTCCTAGTAGAGAAGATTAGTGAGGTTTTTTTCCCTTCTGGCTTACCAATGAAAAGCTCTCTTTCCTTATGACCATTTTCAGTATTGCAGTCATATTGGCAATCCTATGGCACCCTTGTGTTTTGCCACTAGAAGTACGCAAAGGAAAAGCATTGAGCACTGCTAAGAGAAACAGCTCCWGAAGGTCCCACATATATACCTACACTCATCTGTGGACAGATTCCAAAAAATCAGATGGGGTGGAAGGGAATAATACATTTACTGTTAACACAGTCTACCTCTTAAACTGAGCACTAAAGGGCWCCTAATTTAAAGCAATGGTGATGGACATACAAATAACAAACTCTTACTACACCAAAGTAACCCTCAGAGCACAACCCTGCCTACACTGTGAAGCCAGTGAATCCAGCACTGCAGGACCTGGTACCACTCAGAGATCTGGGACCTACAGAAACAAGATTAAACTCCTGCTTTGAAAGGGGAAACAATTCTTTTTTTATTTTTTTTAATCTCCAGTTAGAACTCCCCCCTGCCGCACACCCATGGGCCACATTCAGTTTGAACAATGGCCCATGTCTCTGGTAATGATATGAATGTTATTATACTTTAATTGCAAAAGCTATAATGAGATTAAAAGATTTTGTTGTGAGATGATTGCATTGTAAACTCCCCATTATGTCAAAACCTCAGGTGCAGCAATATTCGAGTTCAAAATGTCTCATACCTTTGGCACAGCTCCTGCTTTTACTTGGCTCATGGGAACCAAGACACAGTAATTGGGTAAACACAACAAAAACTGAGGTAAATTAAACCATTGTACCAGAAGAGAGCAAAACGGCCCAATTTCCTCCCTGGCAGCCAAAGGCAAGTGATTCTGGCACTGGAAAGGCAGATCAAGCTGTGCTTTCCACAGTTCTGCCAGAACTGACTCAGGACAATGATCCTACTCCACTGTTCAAGAAAAATCAGGAATGTCTGCTGAACATGTACGTGTTCTCCACACTGCGATGAGGCACAGACTGAAGTAAGCACTGCTCAGTAAGGTTGCTTCAGACTGAAAAACCTTTCTTCCTCAAAGTAMAGGTATGTCATTACATTGATTTAATAAAAAATATTTTAATAAATTGCATAAACAGGTTAATACTGTACATTCCATACTTAAATTCAAAAATGTGTATTACATCAAACAGCAGCAGTGCCATGCAGTTAGTAGCTACTACTAACTGTACTGCCACTTGCTAGTGGCTCCATTTCATTGAGTTTCCTCACTTGAAAAATTAGGGATGTAAATCAGACACTGGGATTTTTAATTTTTTTTTTTATACTTTCCATAAGCGACAAAACAGGAATTTCTCCAATATCCTTCAGTCTGCTTTGGCATTGAGATTTACTTTGAAATATCTGATGCTTGATTGCGGCTCACTGTGTTTAACTTAGAGTTCTGACTATGGTTATAAGCAGGTATGAAATACAGCCCCCT
The DNA here is from genome assembly GCA_014549065.1 of Cardinalis cardinalis. Taxonomy (NCBI): domain Eukaryota; kingdom Metazoa; phylum Chordata; class Aves; order Passeriformes; family Cardinalidae; genus Cardinalis; species Cardinalis cardinalis. The sequence goes on along the minus strand of JACDOX010000047.1, from coordinate 4,306,107 downwards.
AGGTGAAAAATTGACACAGATAATATTTTTCTTACTGTTTTTAAACCAAACCAGACCAACAATTACAGTATTTGAGGCAAACAAGTGACAGTAAAACCACTCTTTACAACCAGACCTAAAAGCATGCTCTTCCTACAGTGCGTGGGCTCCCTTCTCTGTCACTGACTTTGAAAAGTGACTGGTAAAAAAACCATCAGGCTTTTTCAGATGTACACTACTACCATAAGAGGGAAAGCTGTTTCTCTACACTACTCACAAGCCTGAAATGAACAGAAGTACAACCATCATTCTCCCAGCTACTGCTACCCACTTATTACACATCCTATTATAAATTTTTATAGAAAAAGACAAAACTCAAAAGATCAATTCAGGGTCACAGGAAAAAAAAATTCAGGGGCAAACGAAAGACTGGCATTCCAGGCATGACAGTAGAGTACAAGGTGCTACGGCTCTATACTGGATGTACCCTGAAAACTTACTTCTCTTTCTTCACAAGCACTTTGCTTTTCACTACGATCTGTGAACATTTCCTAATTTCAACTAGGGTGAAAAAAATCACACCATTTGTGATTCTGAATACATTTGTGATTCTGATTTACAGCAGCATAGTAAGTTAAGGTATTGTGCACACAAATATTTAATACAGATCTTCTGTGTAATCTAATCAACAATTTTTGAAGGTTTCCTGATGAAAGATGGAGCAAAGCTCATAGTAGGTGGCATAAACTTAGCATAGTACTCAAGAGTTCAAAGAGCATAAGCACAAAATACCAGCTTCATTACAACCAAGTTGCACACATCAGTGATTTACAGAGTACTTTCCCATTGGATCATGGCACAAAACCATCCTGTGTGAAGAGAGACAAAAAGAGAAACAGAACGTAAACAGTTCTAATTTAACAAGTCAATTAAGTTTATCCAAACAACACATGAGTCGACACTAAAAACCATTAAAGCTGAAATACCAGAAGCAGAGTGGAGTATAAATCTGAGGCGTGACTGTCTCTCTGGAATGTTGTATCAAGTTACGATAAGGAAGTGCCAGACTACAGCTGTCAAACTGTTTTTCTACACACCAAGATGTTAATGGACTTACATAAATAGGAACCACCACAACTCTGAGAAAACTCAACGATTCAAGTATCAGCTTTTTCAGGATTCCTGGCAATTAAAAAGTAAAACTAGAGCAGAAGGAACTTTCATCATCAGAYATGCAACTGTACTCCAATAAATACCAATCTGAACCTTTTCTTCAACAGGTAAGTAAAAAAACAGAGTTCCCTCTGACTGTTACCAATGTAACAGTTGCATATCCATGATTTCCTTCAGGATGTCCTTGCTGGATAGTGGCAAATTCTCACTTACCCCTTCCACATCTCTCCTTTATAAGGTGGGGACTCTGGGTARGGCTACAAACTACTTAGATATTTTCAGAGGCAGCTCTGGAACCCAAGAGACCTCCTCAAAGCTTCTCTCAGAAAAGCAGAACAGACAGAAACAGATGAGAGTTTTACAGACACCTTTTTATTTTCCATTCTATTCCCTTTATTTTCCCTCCTATTCCTCTGCCTACCCACCCCCACAGAGGAGGATGGAAACTCAGAACCCGGTCAGACAGGCAGGAGAGACCCTGATGGTGTCAGCTGAAGCATGCCAGACATTTGGAGGAAGACAAAAGGTCAGGGAACACTAAGGAAGAAGTGAATTTTCAGAGAACTAACAGAGGGAGCACAGAACATAGAACATTAAAAAATTAAAAAGTGGAAACCATGATCCACGATTGGGTACACCCAGGCTTTGCTTTTCTGTAAAAGACTTTTACATCTATTAAGTTGGAAAACAATAAAAAAGATTACATTGCTATTAAACATTGTTTTCCTGTCTGCTGCTGTAAAAATAACAGAGACACCTTGTTATTTCTCAGTATTGAAAAATAGCTGTCATCATCAGCAAGAGAACAAAACATAAAAACCAAGTTGCAACATACCCTGGTCTCCAATTTCATTGATTTTCTTTTAATTTGTATTTAAAAATTACTGACAAAATGGAGAAACACTGYCTGAAAGCCTCATTTTAGAAGAGTCTCTGACCCTTGCTTTCCAAGTTTTTTAGAGCCCCTCTGATAGAAAGAATGTAGTAACTTCTGAAGGGAAAAGTTGAGTCAACAAGCAAAGCATTTAAGTCAGTGAAAAAAAGATGTTTATGAAGTTAAAACTGTTGCGCTATTTTGAGTTGGCTCTTTTTTGGTTTTCAAGTACAGTAGAAAAATGAATATGCACTCTGGAATGGACAGACTTTAAACAGCTGATCAATTCAAGAAAGAAATCATTGCTTGACCAACTGAAAGGAATCTGGGTGAATCTCCRGTTATGATGGCACTTCTTGACTAAGGCCTTCAGAGTGTTGTTTGTTTTTTAAATCAAAAATCCTTGTTTCTAATGTATCCCTACTTCAATATTCAATATTCCCTTTCCACAACTGAACCCGAGCAGTCATGCATGGCACTACTTTCATTCAGAGATACTCATTCTCACAAAGAAAGGACCATCACCTGCTCCCAGAATGCAGGAGTCTGYACAGCCTGACTGAAGCCTGAGCCCAGGAGAACAAACACCTTTCAAGCAGCGCTTCACATTATCTGACATTGCAATGGCATGACCCACACAGCCCTCTCCTGTTTCTTGCTGACACGTCTCAGATAAAGCCAAACACAGCACTTTTTTATTTTTTATGAGTGTAATCTATATTATAAAGATCAAAGAGATAGCAACAAGGCATGCACTTGCTTTACAGACATGAAATTAGAAAAACTCCTCATGTTGAGGTTCAATCTCAGCTAAAAGGACACATTTCACAGTGATTAAAGATATAACCATATGCTGATACTACAACAGAGATTGTCAGGGACTGAAATGAAAGACTTGGGAATGTTTTCAAGGATTAGAAAGACAAATCTATGCACTGCACAGAGAAAGAAGAATGCTGCAAAAAAACAGGGAAGAAGCAGCTGACAAATCTTCAAAGCATTGTCAGAAGAGGCAAGACAGTGGAAGGTACAACAAAGCAAGTGAAAAATGGAAATTTGTTTGGGCTTTAGGAGTCGGCTTAGAGAAGAAGGCATTTCAGAGTGAGGGACACTAAGGAGCCACATTAGTAATAGCAGAAAATTTAAGCTTACAAACCAAACATTAAGTAGATGATAAAAAGAAAAGATCCTAAACATATTTGAATGTGACTTTCACTTGGATTGTGAGCCAGAAAAGGTCAAAGATGAGAATGAGACTGTGGAGAAACAGAAACATCACATCAAGRAGAAGTAACTGCAAGTTTCCTTAAAATAAATGCTTCATACAGAAAAAGATATTGACATCATATGTAGGGAACCATGAGGCATTTCCCAATCAGTAACATGGGCAAATCACCCCCATGACCAGATGCMGTGGCAGAGAACAGAAATCCTCCTCCTTTTCCAAGGCTCCTGAGTAACCCCTCCTATTCTACCAGTTCTGCTTTCAAACCTCACCTCTTTATTCACCAGTCTCCTGATCCACCAGAGATCAGAGATGGATGAGGCAGGAGGATTAATACCTCAGGGTACTTAGGACTTTTGAAACATCATGAAGACAAATTTTGTCTGAAATCTTTTCAYTAGAAACTTCAGAAGTGCTGTTTAAAGCAACATTCGACTCTGACACACACAGTTCTTTTAAAGCAACACTTTCTGTATTTCATTGGTTTTTTACTATGGTTTTKATTTCTAAGGCTTAACTCCACATTCTCATACCTTTTAAAACATCAAACCCCAAAGACTTTTGATCAGATTTTTATCCTGTGCCTAGTTTAAAGGTGCAATCACTGTTATAAACTAACAAAATTAAACTTCTTTCGGGTTTTTTGGAAAGCTGAGTTCCACCAAACATACTTGGAAGTCCTGGAGATAATTCCTAAATGAGTCATAAAAAACGTCATTTAACTATATCTAGCACATCAGTCTATTTTTATTATTTCCAACTGCGCCACTTGCATAAATCTCTTTCTACAAAATAACTAACTGTACACAGGTGAATGCAATCTGAGTAAGCTCATATATGTGAGCAAGCAAAAAAAAATCCCAAAACCACCACAATAATGGAATCAGTCAAGGGAATGTGTTTTTCCACTTTCAGAAGCCTAATTAAAGTCTCACCATTAYTCTGAACATCTGAATGCAGAAAACATTGTAAAAACTAGTAAGAGCAACAACTCACTGGGAGCCTCTCACAACAAGAGGTTAGACTCACCACAAAATTCCAAAACTCCTCCCTAAGTGAGGTGGTCCCTACATCAGCAGTCTGAGACATCCCCATCACACCCAGCTTCAGCAAGGTCTGTTCTCAGTCCTAATCTGGTCTAGATTTTCAAAACACTCTAACCAAATTTACATTATCCTCAGGAATAGCAGAGTCAACTTCTCTGAAAGAAGGCATGTGTTAAATAAATACCATCAATGAAGCCAGGAACTTTTTCTTAACAGTCTTGCTAGTAACTTTGAGAGAAGTATTACCCAGGCAATGYAACTATAATAGAAAAATATAATCCAAATGCAGATCTGGGGGGAAATCTTCATAAGGTAATAGGGATGAAGTGGAAAATGCTATCACTGGCACTGGCTTTAGTGTTTATACARCCTCAGGAATAAGCAGCTGTAAAATTAAGTTTGAAAAGACTGAAGACAAGCATGTGRCAGCTATGGTAATGGCACAAGTGAAGCAGTGCACTGGCTCCAGGTAYTTCACACCTCCTGTCGCTGCCTTTTCCCCCTGTACACTCCCCTTACACAGCTCCATTCCGCCCCAGAGGAGAAGACAAAYGCAGCTGCAAAGAGGAGAGCTGCAATTCCCACCCCCACAGAAACTCTTCTACTTTCAGTTTCTGTACCACACTTACCCTGTTTGTTTTTAAGGCCTTTAACCAATTCCCACAACCAAGGCTTTACTTTGTGTCTCCTGCACTGCCAYAGAAGCATGATAAATACTTCAGCAACTAATACACACTTTCCCAGCTGGATTGCTGCTCTCTCCTGCCAGTGAACTTCGGGGTTACAATGCACCACTGATGCCCTTGTCATTCTTACATTCCCCAGTTTTGTTCTACCCCACCTGTGCAGAACGGACTTTTCCTGATACACTGCACACAACACCTCCAAATCCCATTTAAATACACACACACACCTGTATATACACTTTTACAGGGCCTTTTCCAGTGAGCAACTCCTCAAATAACTCATAGACATCCTGTACTGCAATTATTATCTGTCCGCTAGGCAGAGGCATATTTTAAGGCACAGGAAATGYTGCATGTATTCCTAATATTTTTCTAGGTACATCTGGCATTTGAGAAAACTTCAAAATGGCATAATTCTGTATTTTTATTTGAATGTATAATGAAGAGTTGATTTCCTCCTATATGTAAAGAAATATGATGATGCACAGACATTCTTGTGGGTTAGCARTGAAAAAGATAGAAAAAAGAAAATTTTTGACTGCCTATTAGTTTTCACCAGAAACACAATTTTACATTCACTGCATTGTATTTTAAAGAGATTCCATCTGCTCTATCTGTGCTGCACATTAATATTCAGAAGACATCTGCAGTGTGCAGACCAAGCTTTTAATTGGAATCATGTCACAGCTACCATCACACAACACAGAATGTAAATGTTGGCTATCTGCACTTGGCAGCTGCTTGGCAGGCTCAGCATAAAGTCCTACTGAGACTGATAGTGTCTTTAAATAATGCAGTATCAGGATATAAAAGCTATCCTGAGAAATCAAATATTGACTATCATATCCATAACTAATATAATTTACTAGCACCCTAAACTACTTATAAGCAAAATATAGTTCATATTCAGCCATCATTTTCAAAGAGAGACAACTCACATCTTTCACTATGAGAGATACTTAAGCAAATTTAACTTGTACACAAAAGGGGACAATGACAACTGAACATCAGTGCAACCAAAATGGTGTAATAAAGCTCAAAGCATTTATAAAAATCTAAAACTCAAGTATTGCTAAGGACTTAAGAACACCTGAATAAAAATTCAATTAACAGGTGCACTCAGTGAATTAAGATACTTTCCTACAATGTCAGATTAATTATTCTAGAATGAACAATATAGTTACCTTTTCTTGGAATATTAAAAAAAAAACCCACCCAACCCTGAGTCAACAGCATTATCATTTGCTTCAAATTCTTGCCAAACCATGGTAACACAAAATTACATTTTCCCAGTCACCTGCATATTTCTGCTTGTACTCTGCTGTAAGTTTCTGACAAATGGGGCACTGAGCAGCAATCTACAGAGAGAGAAAATTGTGTGTGTGTGTGTGTGTTTGTGTGTGTGTGTGTGCAGGTGTATACACACAAACCAAAGCTCTGTTCAATACAAGCAACTGGCTGTTACACTGACAAACTGATCTTGGATACCTTGCAAGAAATTTCAGTGCATCAGTATATAAGAATGGCAAAGGAACTCCAAGAACAGCAACACCTGCTTTTCATGAAATACACATTTCCTTGGGGAATTTATATGCCACCACCTTTGCCACTACACTATAACAAACACAAAGCCAAAATTCAAGACCACAACCCATTAASGTACACAGTTAGGCCACCACAAAAATAATTATGCAAGTAGAGGCAACATCAGAACAGAGTTATCATGATCCAGTGTCCTCCTCTGATAGACTAATTGGATTACTGGATCCTCTTAGCTTCAGAGCAGCTCCCAACACAGATAAGGGAGTTAGCAGAAGGGGAAGACACAATTGTTTCTGTTCAGGGCATGCATACACGCTCAGTCTCAAGCCTGCACTCGCAGATCTGCCACCATTTGATGGAAGGGTAGAAAAGTAAAGAAACTGAGAAGGCAGAGCTGGGTTTCAGTCCCAAACCTGAGAGCACAACAAACCTACTGCTGACCACTGATTGTAGCAGCACTTCCAATCTGTGTCAATGCCAAGGAAAAAAGGGCTGGGCTGGTCTCAGCCTKTTCCATCAGTGATGTGCACCTGGTCTGCTTAAGTTTGGACTACAACAGGAAAGAAAAATTAACATGGGCAGCTGCAGATGAGATGCAGCCTAAGAAGCTTTTTCCTYTCACCTCTGAGCTGTTTAGTCTCAGATAAAACAGGCTGGAGTCATCCTCACAGTCAGGTGTTATCTCATGTGACGGTATGAAATAACCKAACTGCTTCTACAAAAGAACAATTTATAATAAAAATATGGAACAGGAGATTTGAAGCTCAGCAGAAACAACAAGCAGCATGGAGAGAGCCTGGTGTGTCACACACCCAGCAGGCATGTTATATCTGCCAGGTCAACCCGAGTTCAGAATTGATTAATTACAGGGATCTAGGTAAAATTTAAGAATAGCATCCTACAGATAAAACAGGCACATAAAAGCCCACAGTTCTTTGCCTGGGTCACTCCATTACCAATGAAGTATTAGTATTTCATTACCAATTCCTGCTGACATTTGCATGATGAAACATACTGTGTTTTTACATAAGACAAAACTGCAATAGGTTGTGCTGTCATCTGATTTGATCTGAATAAAAGAGCACAAGGAATTTCAATCAAGTGTCACTTCAAGCTGATTCAGAGCTTAATCTCACACATCCACATTTAACTCAAGGCATAAGCACACATTTGTGTGCCAGGCAAGGGATGCTGGTTGCAGGGTACTCTGGACAGCTTCTGATGCAATGTTGCTTTGTCAGGGAGGTGGCCCTTCCCTCCTCTGTGGTATTTGCAGGGGTCCCCAGGATGGAGCRAGAGATGAATGAATCTGACTCCATGTTCTTAGAAAGCTAATTTATTATTGTATGATATTTATATAATATTAAAGAATACTAAGTACTAAAACTATACTAAAGAATAGAGAAAGGATACAGACAGAAGGCTGCAAAGAATGATAATGAGAAACTCGTGACTGACTCCTCAGAGTCTGACAGCTGATGGTGATTGGTCATTAAGTAAAAACAATTCACATGGAACCAATCAAACATGCACCTGTTGGTAAACAATCTCCAGCCACATTCCAAAGCAGCAAAACAGGGAGAAGCAAATGAGATAATATTGGTTTTTCTCTGAGGCTTCTCATCTCCCCAGGAGAAGAAATCCTGGCAAAGGGATTTTTCAGAAAATATGACGGTGACACCTCCTACTCAGCCCTGGTAAGGTCACACCTGGAGCTCCCTGTCAAGTTCCAGGCTCTCCAGAACAAAAAGACTCAGGAACATACTGGACAGAGTCCARCAAAGGGCCATAAAGAAGATGAGTGGACATGGAGCATGTCAGGTGTGAGGACAGGCTGAAAAAGCTGGACTGTCAGCCTAGAGAAGATAAGGCTCAGATGAGTTCTTATCAATACCTGAAGGGCACTGCAGGACAATGGAGGCAGTTTCTCCTCCCTGGCACTCAGAGCAGGACAAGAGCCAGTGGCCACAAAGTCAAATCCAGAAAGGGTCCACCTGAACATGATAAAGCATTTTTTATTGCCAGGGGGGCCACACACTGGCATAAATTGCCCAGGGAGGTTCTGCAGCCTCCATCCCCTGAGATACTGAAAAGCCACCTGGATGTGGTCCTGGGCAACCACTACAGGCAGTCCAGCCTCACAAAAGGGGCCAGGCAAGACCTCCASAGGCACCTTCCAAACTCAACCATTCTGTAATTCCACAGCTTATTAAAATYCATGCTTTGCTTCCAGTTTAACTTCCAATGCAAGTCATCTGCAGGTAGGTGCACCTAGTTTTAGGCATCCTTTTTCCAGGTAGGTAACTACAAATTCTGACACAGCCACTGCACAGATTTTGGGCTGCTGGGGTTTAATTTGKTTTTTTTAGGGAAGAAAGGCAGAAAGAGTGATGCTGAGAAACAGCCTGGGTTTCTACAGGTTCTTACTATGGGCACATTCTTCATAACTGCAAACTGAGCACCTTCTTGGGCATTTTTAAAAATGTTCAGTATTGACACTACTGCAATATACCAACTACTTATTCTAAKAATGCCACATAAAAATCAAGGTGCATCCTGGACAAACCTCAGCAGGAGTATCAGCCAGCTTAGCCAGTGTCACAAAAGGCATCTATTATCAGCTGATCAGCTACGACCTTTCTAGGATTTAGCACTCTATCCTGCACAAGTAATCACCTCTGAAGGCTCATTCTTGCATGAACAATTTCTAAATCACCTTTCTCAAACTAGWCTTTCTCAAAAGAGCAACAATTTTAAAAAATCTGATTTTTACAGTTTTGGAGGATTTATTTTAAGTGCTTAAAAAAGACTGATGATGTGTTGTTGATCTGTGAAATCATAAAAAATTTATTCAAAGAACTGGTGTTCCCATATGATGATACATTTAAAAAAATTGCAGAAAAAAATTGTATAATACATCACACCACATTTTTTAATAACTCAAACCAGAAACCACTGGTCAGTTCCTTATAAGAAGTTCTACATATACTTGGAACCGAAGTGATTTGCTTTCCAGTTAAAGAAAATAAAAAGAAAAAGGCAAAATAAAAACCAACACACCAGAACCCYCATACCAACTCACAATTTGTGTCCTTGCTATATACTGATTTATCAACAGTCGTGATAGAAGAGGTACACTGGATTTACAGAATTTTATGCTGTAATGGGAGCTTCAGAGYCCAACACTGGACACCAGGTTTTCTGCCTTGCTTTCCCTCACCTCTAAGGTGCAGGATCCTCCATGTGAGCACAACTGACTCTACAATTCATGATCATTTTCTTGTCTGGTGCTTTTCTAGTGACAAYAAAATGTGAATTGCACCCAGTGCCYCTCCAGCAGCCAGCACARGCTGAGCTCTGCAGGAGGGTGGCAGCCAGAGGACTGAGGGGTGACACAAACTGATCAGGCAGAATGTACACAACAGAATGAGGGATTCTGCAGAAGCATCATTAACATCTCTGGCAATTTTGTGATATTATGAGCATAGAACATGAAGTACTACTTCACTGCCAGTATAAKATATTCATCAGTAATTCAAAAGTGAACCTTGTTTCATTGAGATATAATTTGGTTACAGCTTCTTTTACTAAATAGAGCATAAATAAATTTGAGTGGATTATAAATATGTATGGTTTAAAATTTAAAACTGTTTAATCTCCTAATGTGGTCAATCTTTAGGTTATGGTACACAACCAAATTAGTAAGCAAGAGCAACTTCTGTACTGCATCTCAAAATAAAGTGTTTCATAGCTTTTCTTCCTTCAGATTTACACTTCTAACAACATTATATCAACATTCAACAGTTACTTACAACATATAGCTGTAAAAAGAATCATCTCCGTGTGAAAATGTATTTTGACAAGACAGCCCCCCACACACACTTCCAGTAATTGCATCCTGTGCACTTTCACAGGAAGAGGATTTTTGGGAAAGAGGAAGGGTGAAGGCAGACATATGTTCTGTATCCTAAGCAGGGATAATAGTAAAAAATATCACTGTGTTCTACCCAGACCAGGGAAAATCCTCTTTATAGAGGCATTTAGGTTGGAACAGACCTTTAAAATAATTGAGTCCAACCAYAAACCCRACACTGCTACATCCACCACGGAGCCAGGTCCCTGAGCACTGTGCCAAMGCTGCTCATGGATGTCCAAAGTCTCAGCAAGAGGCTTGGACAAAGAACATTCATTCTGACAATTTTTGGATGCAATGATAAAAAAATTCCTTGACCAAACTGAGGCACAGCAGGTGGCAAGTGCTGCATGGTTCAGCTTCCAGATGAATTGATTTTTAGGAGCAGAACTTCTAGGATACTCCCCTGAGTCACACAGCGCTTCACAACAAATGTACACACTGCAGATCTTCCAGCTATGGAAAAATAAGAAAAGCTAAAACCACTAGCAAAATCAGTCACATCATGCAAAGTTATATTATTTCATAGTGCTATGAAAAAATTGGTAAAATAGTTAATAATTATATATTTCCAGCAGTAAGAAATTAAAATTAGTTCACAGGGATTTAAGAGGTGCTCATAAAAAATACAAGTCATGTTTATGGCTTTTTATCATAAAGTTACAGGATCTTAAAATTAGAAYTAAAAACATGGTATCCAGGGATGTTTAACACTATAAAAATTGGTCTCTGAATAGGATTCATTTTTAGCATTTTATAACAAAACTACACAYGGAATCTTTGTCCCACCCATCCCCAAAGGTGTGAAAGACAGAAGACTAAATGTTAATCTATTCTGATAAGCCATCTTTCATAATTTATTAACCTGAGAATCCTGTGAGTCTTACAAATTTTAATCAGAAACACTGGTAACATAAAATGTTTGAAAACTGCTCCTGAACAATTACTTTTTTTCTGGAAAAAAAAAATTWAAAAAGGAGTAACACAATCAGAATTTTCATTCCAGGGCTGTACAAGAGAAATCTTTCAGAGAGGGGTACCCCCATACCCATGAGAACCAGCTCCTTCACGAGAAACGTCCTTGAGGAAGCAATTCTTCCTGAACCATCATAATTAGCACAAGTGTTGCCACAAAAATAAGTGTTTACTGGAGCCTCACCAGGAAAAATAACACAAAAATATTTGTGAGTTTTTTTTTTTTTAATTTCTTCTATGGAACACAGTTTTCTCAATAGGAAGCAGAAAACAATATGCTGTCCCAAGGGAGGAAGAACCAAAATGGAAATGAAGAGCCATTGTRACATCCTGCTTTATAGCAGTTTGTCAATATGCAATCACCAAGAATGAGGAAATTGGCACCAGAGTTGATTCAAAAATACAGAGGAAAAAACTACCAAGCAGTTTCTCAAGCCTCATCCAAAACCCACATTTCACTCCCCATATGTTTTTACAATGTTCTGCAACGACAACACTCAGATCCAGAAGGACAGAACAGTGACTGCTGGGAGAACATGCCCTCCCCCTCCAACCTGCAATCCTAACCCTTCCTCACACAACAGCTCAGACTGGCATTTTGTGACAATTTGCTCCGTTCTGCTGGTCAGGCCCCTGATCTGACCACCCTGGTGTGGACTTCACTAATATCCAAAAAGGAATGCAGGGTTCCAGACTTCTGTAAGATGACCTCACACSAAAAGCTGACATCATGCCAGCCCCTGCAGGCTGGAGACCATTTCTGAACAGAAGCAAAGCTGTTCTGCAAGCCACCAGGAAATAAAAGGAGAGAACAGAGTGCCTGAATGTTTCTTACAAAATAAACCCCAAGGTGGTTGTTGGTTTTAAATGACAATAAAAGCAATGCTACAGAAGGAATACCTGCAAGTCCCTACCTCATACCCTGAAGTGCTCTTCCTAAAGATGATTTCTCCCCTAAAGGGAATTTCCACATCTATGCACAGAGAGCTGCCACTCTCARTCATTTGCTATTTCTACAGAGAAAAGAAATGYATGGAAAGGACTAGCAGCAAAACTGCTACTAATAAATGCTGGCCTTTGTTATACATGATTTATTGTGTATTTAATAAACAGAGGCCAAATCCTAGCAGTGTGAAAACTGTAAGGCTCGTGCTTTCCTCTAAATCTCCTCTCTCCTTTAAGTATCCTTCCCACTACAGCACAGAACATTGCCATCATCTCCACAATTCTCACAGGTAAAACACCAATGACCACAAAACAGTGGCTTGTTCTGCACAGTGGATTTCTGGAGTTTCTATCCAATGGATAGAATGGATTTTCTGGAGTTTCTATCCCTTTCAGATCCATATTTTTAAAAGGAAAAAAAAGCTTTTGCATTAAAGGATCTAATAAGCACACAACCTTTATTAGTATTACTACCATAGTAAGACTATGCAGGTCTTTTATGCAAGAGCATTTTGTCCACTCAGATTTCCCAGATTTCCCCCCAGTTGCTTTTCCAACCAATGTTTGTTTGGTTTATTATTTCCCTTGTCTGTTTCATATTACAGTGAGGTATAAAGACATGAAAACTGCAGACTGGAGAAGAGTACACACCATTTGCTGTGGAACTGACAGTACCCCAGGAAAAAAATTAAATCTGCATGAATCAAAGATTCTTGATGGATCAAAAACCACCAAACAATTGTTACATACCAAAGAAATACTGATGCAAAGACATGCATGGAACACAAAGAACCATAACTAAAGGAATTTACAGGACCATCACAGAGGAAGGAATAAAAAAAGGAACCAGCACGTTCGTTGAGTTATATTCATTACTGTCTCCCTCTTCTTTCACAAGAAAATATGAATGATCATTCATGAAGCTGAAAACGTTACTGAAGCCAGTGGGAAACATTCATAGCTCATCTTGGCTACATTTCCAGTCTTCATTTGAATAATGAGCAACTGCTCTGTCAGACATTAAGGTTTTTAATGACTGACTGGTGAATAGCTCCAAGTGAGCTTGTTCTCTGCTGTCTCCTCCTCTTCCCTGAGATCTCCATTGTTCTATTTTAGGTAAGAGGGTACAAGAAAATTTCAGTATTAGCATGAGGGGAACACTGACAGAATTGTCTCAATTCTAACATTAGTTTATTAAATGAACAAAAAATAGCAAAGTTTAATAGAAGCTAATGTTCGGTACAATATCTAGTACCGATATACAATATCTTCCTTTACCTTAATTTTAGAACCAGCTAGAAAAATACAATTTCAGAAGTTTCTTATAACTTTTCTTACAATAAACTTCCTCAACATGGAAACACAAGCTTTTATGAATTCAGCAATTATTTCTAATGGCTAGTTACCCACTTCAGAGTTACTTATGCTCTTTCAGAAGCTCMTACACAGAGTAACTGCAGGATACCAACAGAGCAGAAACAGTCAAGAATTTATCTGTACAGTTATAGCAACTCTCTAAAGCTCTTTCAGAAAGTAACAAGCTTAAGAGTTATGYGAAAAGTTACTGGTATGCAACAGACTACAAATACAAATTTAAATGAAATTTTAAACAAACAAAGCAAATAGTATGTTTCCTCGTATTTCAGGACCCACTGATCACTTAAAGCAGAACAATTCTGTCAAGCCACTGACTACAAACTGAAGTAAGTGGGCATCTTTGTCAAGAGACTGTAAGGAATATTTAATAGATGCTACGGGAATATTAACAGTGCTGAGGGCAAGACAATACAAATAACTCTAAGTGTACTGTGCAAAACTGCAAGAAACTTAGCTTTGATAATTAACATAGAAGCTCATCCTTCCTGATGTAAACCAATATACATTAACAATATCCAGGGATATCTGAATTTCAGTCAAACCCATTATAATTCTCTGYTTCTCAGCCAGTCAGCACCTTTTATCCCTCTGCTTCATACTTCTAGTTCTTTTACTGTCTCAGGTAAGCATGCACTACAGACACATTAAATTTCCTTTGTACAGAGGACTACTGATGAAAAATTCCTTCAARCCCCACTGAGCTACAATTGGTGGCTTCCTTAGAACTACATTACTTGGTACAAAAAWTTCCTAGTCTAACCTTGTAATACAGTAATTGCAACCTTAAGAACAAATGCTGAAAAGCAATTTTATTGTGATAAACCAACACAGAAACAAAAAGGCCTCCAGGGGAAAAAAAAAAGTATTTACATGCTCTGTCCAAACAACTAAAAAGAAGTAAAATCAGTCTTCCTTAATACTTAGTTTATCTTCAAAATTCCCCCATGAGAACAAGATAAATAGAGGGAGTGAAGCTCCATTAGTACTAACAGCAGCTACTCTACTTAATCCTTCAGATTTAAGTCATGCAGAACTGCCTCTGTAAAAGCAAAGATGTGCAAGTATAGCAGCTGCACAACAGCAGTCCTTCATATTTAKGTTAAACACATTCAAGATACTGTGCTGGCAAAAATTAATATAATTAGAAAATTAAATGCAGAGATATATTCCTCTTAAAACACAGATGAATCACTAATACTTTGCTTTACAATTGATTTCATCTCCTTGAAGGAGACCAATGAATAAATAAAACTSTAAAGCTTCTTCTACACCTTCTGGTCACTAGGCTTGTTTGAACATACCTTTTAGAACATAAAGCAGGAATGTGCATTTCTTTTCTTTGTATACCAAAGGTTTAATGCAGTCAGATCAAAGAATTGTTTAAGGTGGAAAAGACCTTTAAGATCACAGAAGCCAACCATTAACCCAGCTTTTTCTTCCTAAAAATCTAGAGTCTACTTGTGGAGAGCACAAAACACTTTTGTTATAACCACTGTTTAGAAAAAGGTACGTAGAATTAGTAATTATCAGATTATGAGTGCTCACTGTGCTACCTAGATTTTAAATACAGTAGCTACTCTTTGGATGTAATTAATATTGCACATTTCAAGAGAAAGCTACTGTGCTTTATTACCAGTTAATTAACAGTTAAGGATGAAGTAGGTAGGTGAAAGCACTAGTAAAAACTTCAAAGTACTTTAATTTTAAAGATGATATCTCACAGTAACATGTGCAATACTCCATTAATTTGACTGRTATCTGAAAACTTGAACAGTATTTTTTGAAAGGACCACTATTCTTCTTATGCTATACTGAAAAAGGTTTAACATCCAATTCCTGTAATTCAGTAAGTTTCATTGAAATATTTCAGGGAAACAGCAAGGAGTTATGCCTAACCTGTGAACTGATGTAGGCAGAGCATAAATGCTTTGTGATTGATATAACACAGTCATTTCTGAGGAGTTCCACAGGACATCAGTTCTGAATAAGAAAGCATAAGCAAATGATGCTTAAAAATAAGTAGATAGGCAATCTAAAACAGGTTTAATACCAAGTGTTTCCATTAACAATCAAAAAGTCAAATATTTCAAAGATGCACTGAACTCTTATTCTGTACCACATTCAAGATCTAACGATGTAAACAAGCATTTCTCTACTCCCTTCTGCTCAGATATTCTACTGATGTTTTAAAGATGACATTTAGCAAATCCTCGAATTTTAATTGAGAAGCTCAGTGCAGAGCTAAAGAATCTTTTCACCTGCCCATCCAGATTCATATGCACCATTTCCCATCACAACAAGAGGGCATACTGAAGCGGATTATTTCAAAAGCAAAATACTAAGAAGGGCTCTCGTTTGCTCAGGGAGCAGCTGAAAGGCACATCATCTTTCCTTCAATATCAAGGCAAAATCCTGAGAAGGAAAAATTTTATTTGCAATAAAATACTTGTAATTAGTTGAAACGTCTGAGTTGCTCAAATTAGTATAATCCCAAAAATATTTCAGTGCCGCTGCTATTTACACTTAATACCCCCAAAAACGCCTAAGTTTGGTGGTTTTATTGTTACAAAAAATAAGACAAAACAGCAAGTTAATCGCGCAGCACTTTGCACCTTTGTGCGACTGCTCAAGGGACAGGGAAGCAGAGCCCCTGCCTTCCTYCAGGTGTGCTCCTCAACAGGAGCTTCCCCAAAGCAGTAATTCAAACAGTGAACAGACCATTTCTGCAGTGTTAATTTCAGTCTTAACACATCCATTCAGAGCCTGCTTGTTAAAAGTACAAGTGTCGTGGTCAAGGACACACTTTAAGAATATATATCTGTCCTTGGTTACATTCTCAGGCTGATTTTTGAAGGTCTTGCTTTGCACCTTTCCCAACCCTCCCAACTTCTCAATTTTTCAGTTAAACCCAACAAATAAAGGCTCTGAGGAAAGTGTTGTATCTCCCAAATTCTCTGCCACAGCCCAGTAGATAAATGTTTCTGGGGGCTCCCCACAACTACCACCATTTTATTTTCACACACATCTTACAGTGCACTCTGCTGAACAGCCACATCCTGATGCCCTTTGATGACATGTACAAAAACAGTTAAAATCAAGGATGAAACTCCAGGGGGGGTTAGTCAGGAAACATAAACCTGGAAATAATTTCCTAAGCATCACCTAAGAGTGATCATCCTAGGAGAATAAAAGTTTGGGGKTTTTTTTTGTAGCCTAGCTAGTTTCAGTGACTTTTACCACATGGATGGAGTTCCACTATGGCATCACTATGGCTACTTGAAGACATCTGCCACGAGGCTTACACCAAAGGCCAGGACCTCCTTCTGACTTGTTTCTGTTACCATATGCAGTCAGCACATAAAAAACCCCACATAAMTTATCTGCAATGTTATCTCAGTCTGAGAGTGCAGACGCAGCCCAGCGACATACACAGATTTCMTACTGGGCCAGACACACACACTCGAAGAAAAGCACATTATTTCTAAAGATCTCTCCTACTCCCAACATACACAGTGAGGGTAATTATTTAAACTAGCTGTGAGTTTCCTTAACATAGTCATTTACAAAACCAACCGGTCAATGTCATCTTTTTATTTATAAACAGACATGGAAACATGTTTGAAAGATCCATGTGACCTGTCACAGCAATTCAAAGGTAACAAAGCATAACCTAGGAAAGCACAGTGAAATTCACCAAAGTCTTTCCTAAATTGCCTAAGATGAAAAACTGCAGTCTTTACAAACAGTATTCAATTCAATGAGATTATCTGGCTCTCTCATTGTGTATGCTTCCTTATCTCCACATCATTAAATACAAAGCAGACATGAGCACCCAGGATCTGAGTATTATCCTACCTACGACAGTGATCAGGTACCAGAATCTCTAAATTAACATTTTTTCATTGATAGAGACAACATTTCAACAGAAACCTAAATAAGACACAGCCATGGTTGACTGCCACTGTTAAACAATGCAAGAAAGAATAATTTCCCTGACCCTCCAGAGGGATCCTCACCTGCTGTCACAGAGAACATGGCACTGTTCTTGGGAAGCCAGGAACAGCTTGGGTTTTCAGAGAGGAAGCAAAACAGCATTACTGACAGTGGCACTTGCACAAAGGGCTCTGCTACAAGAAGTGACAGTGCCCAGCCTTGTTAATTTAATTTTCTCTCTGACTAAGATAGAAAGATGATAAGCAGAAACATGAAGCAAAGGAACCACCCTTCTGCTTTGGACAGCCTCGCAATGGAAAGCTGCATTTGAAAAGCTGTACACTACATTCAATTTTTACATTTTTATCTGAAAACATTTAACTTCAGAGGATCCCTCCAGCTGCAGTTGCAACATTCAGAAAGAAAATTTTACACTTACTTGCCTGAAGACAGTATTTCAAACCCCAAATCTAGGTAAACTGATCACAAAATAGCAAAATTGTACCCAAAGACAGACTTTTTGGTGGAATGGATTTTTTGTTTGGTTCTGTTAGTTGGAGGGGTTTTTGTAGTTTGGGGTTGGTTGGGTTTTTTTTAAGGAAAATATTAAATACAAAGACATTGCACATTTTTAGGAATTACATCGAACGACCTACTGAAATTTTTCCAACATGGAGTTTMATTTTAAAATACATTCTGCAAGAAACTCAAACTTCTTTCATATTTAGAGATGTTTGAGAATTCTGCTGACTTGGTTGCAGGGCAAAAAATCACTTGTAATTTCTACAAACCTGTGCTCAGGTTTGAACAGTCCCTTAAATTCAATTCAGCCACCACCAGTGTCCACACCTTTACCCTTCACCCTCCATCTACCCCTCCTCATGCCCTAAACAGAGCTTCTCTCTCATGAGAAAAAACATCCAAACCCAGACACTGATTGCAAACTGGTTTTCAATTCAATCTGTCCATTTCACTCTTGTCCCCTCGCACATTCCATGTCCTGTTTGTCTATTTTCACGAGTTTATGGTATGTTTCACTTTGTGAAGTTCCCCGCCTAAAAGCACTGCAAAAACAGCTGGTGTCTCAATRTTTCCGTAATAAAAAACAATTATTTGTTCCATAGCTTCTTTCTGTTTCTCTGAAACTGTTAACCAGGGAGTAGCTGTTAAGAGCACACTGCATCCACAAGGTGACATCCAGTAATTGGTCTAAAAGAGGATCCTCTATCAATAAAAGTCAGAAACCTTTACGTTATAGGTCAAGGGCACAAGACCTTCAATCGAGGGCACTGAAAGTTCAGGGAAAGCAYGCCTTTTCTCACCTTTCCCTCCCCTTTAAGCTACTTTCTAATAATGAGAAAGTATTCAGTCCAAAAAATTCTGGGTGTGCCAAGTACCACTTTCACAGGCATTTTAAATAACTTCTCACACTGAGGCTCGATTACAAACACTCTGCATAGCCTAAAACACACAGTACAATTCTGCCAGAATCAAAATTTCAGTATCACAAGTGGCATTTCATTGTCCAGCTCAGGTTAAGTATCTTTCCCATCTTCGAGGCTGGCAGTATAAACAGCWATACACAAGTAGCTTTCAATTTTAACATGTTGCTAGATAGCGAAAGTTATTTCAGTGCTTTATAACAGCCCCTTTAAATACACAACAGCGGCAATAAACCACCCCAGTTTCAGCGAAAAACCCCAACCACACTCGTCCACAATGATTTAAAGACAGAAACGTAAAGATAAGTGCAGAAGAGGTTGCACAATAACACATGATCTTCCCTATCACATGCTTGGCAGCGCGCTCGCTGCCCGGCGATACCCGGTCAGACCCCGGGGCACTTCGGCCGCCCGGGGCAGGGCCGGACACCCCCGGCACGGAGCTCCGGCCCGGTATTGGGGCCATCCAGGGCTCCCGGAGCTCGGCCGGCGCCCACGGGGAGCGGGAGCGGCGGCAGCGGGAGCCGGCGGAGCCTCTCCCCCATTCAATCCCGGCTCGCCGCCCGCCCTGCCCAGCGGCGGCGGCCGCGGCACCGGGCACGGCGGGGAGGCGGCCCCGGGCTGGAGCCCCCGGCAGGACCCGCGCTCCCGGCGCCCCCTCCGCGGCAGCGCCCGCACTTACGCTCGAAGTCGGAGTCGGACTCGTCGTCGCCGCGGTCGGGCTCCTCGTCGCCGTTGGACTCGGTCTGCATGGGCTCCCCGTCGAAGCTGACCACCCTGCGGCCACCGCCCGCCTCCTGGTCGCGGGCATCCCGCAGGCGGGCGAAGTACTCGGCGGCGAAGCCCAGCAGGTCGGACGGCCGGTGCCGCAGCACCTCCACCGTGTAGCCCTGCAGCAGCTCGGTGAGGCCCGGCGGGATCTCGATGCTCATGGTGCCGGACACCCGGGAGGCCGCCTCGCCTCCCTGCCTCCCACCCTCCCTCCGTCCGTCCGTCCGCCCCTCCCCGCGTCCGCGGCCGGCAGTGCCGGTGGCGGTGGCGGTGCGGGCTCAGGGCCTCCCAGACGGGCGCAGACCGACTCCCGCCGCTCCGGTCACACGAGCCGCGGGGCGCGGAGGGGAGGGACGGGACGGGGCGGGAGCGGCCCCGCGGCGCAGGCGCGGAGCGGGCGCGGGA
>JACDOX010000047.1:4216217-4285781 GCA_014549065.1 Cardinalis cardinalis | reverse complement strand
GGGCGGGGGGGGCTCGTGCGTCACGGCGGGGCGCGGCGGGGCCGGGGCCGAGCGGGAGGGGGCACCGGGCACCGGGCGCCGGGGAGCGGGCGAGGCTCGGCACAGACGGGACGGGTCTCTGGGTGTGCGCCTGGATGGTTCCGCGCTCTGGAAAACTGATGGGCGCCCGCCGCTCTGCGCCCGCCGGAGTCGTTAAACCCCGGTCACGGCGGGTTGGGCCGGCTGCGAGCGGTGTTGGGAAGGCTCCGGGCCACAGCCGGCGGCGGCGTGTGGGGAGGGGCGCAGGTCAGGCAGGCGCCTCCCGGCCGTCGCTGCCGCGTCTTTATTTTTCTCTGATTTCACATCAGTGGCCCCGTACACTCATTCCTTGTCAGAATCACAGAGCAATTAGGTTGGAAGAGACCTCTGAGATCAGTGAGTTCAGCTTTGACCAAACACCAGCGTGTCTAGACCATGACACCGAGTGCCACATCCAGCCCTTAATCCTTAAACATATCCAGGGACGGTGACTCCATCCCTGRGCAGCCTGTTCCAATATCTAGTCACCCTGTCTGGGAAAGAATTCCACCTAATGTCCAAYCTAAACCTCCCYTGGCACAGCTTGAGGCCACATCCKCTTGTCCTTTTGTCGATGTYGTGGGAGAAGAGRCCGATCCCCACCTGGCTACACTCTCGGGTATAGTGGAGAACAATAAGGTCCTCCTCGAGCTTCTTTTTCTCCACACTAAACACCCCCAGCTCCCTGAGCTTSYCCTCACCAGACTTGTGTTCCAGACCCTTCCTCAGCTCTGTTCCCTTCTCTGGGGTCACTCCAGCACCTCAGTGTCCTTCCTGAACTGAGGGGCCCAGACCCAGACACAGCAGTCAAAAATTCAAAGCCACTCGTCTATTGCCTCACCAGTGCCAAGGACAGAGATTCTCCTTCCTCACGGAGCATGTGAGGGTGTCCCAAAGCTCCCGCAGCAGCAGGAGAATGAGGGGTTTTTGACCTTGGTCGAATCCAATCGAACTTCCATCCAGTTCTTGGTTGGAGTTAGATTTAGGACCTATGACCCTCAGGTTCTTGTC
Organism: Cardinalis cardinalis; assembly: GCA_014549065.1. Classification (NCBI taxonomy): domain Eukaryota; kingdom Metazoa; phylum Chordata; class Aves; order Passeriformes; family Cardinalidae; genus Cardinalis; species Cardinalis cardinalis. Next base: position 4,284,713 of record JACDOX010000047.1, on the reverse strand, counting down.
AGAATTATGTCATTAGAGAACAATTAAGTCAGTGCAAGATCTTCACACCTTTTGGTAAACACTGAATAAAGCCATAATGTAGTCTGAAAGGGTGGCAATAGTATGGATCTGATAATAATAAAGAGTTACAGATAAGAATTAAAGAAAAATTAAACACAGAATCGTAGAATGGTTTGGGTTGGAAGGAACCCTAAAGGCCATCTAGTTCCAAACSCTCTGCCATGGTCAGGAACACCTTCCGCTAGACCAGGTTGCTCCAAGCCCCRTCTAATCTGGCCTTGAACACTTCCAGGCATGGGGCATCCACTGCTCTGTGCCAGTGCCTCATCACCCACATAATTACTGATATGTGTGAGCTTTGGAGATACCCRTTCAAATGCCCTTAAATGCGCTTTATTCAGATTTTTGCTTGTGCTTGTTGTACAAAACCTGTTATCTGTGTGTACAAGGGAGGTTTGGCGGATGCCCAGGAGCTGCGTGGAGTGGAGCCATCAGCCCTTAAGGTTTGACGTTKCTGGGAAGCTCCTCTTGGGACACAACAGACCTGTGCAAACACAAATCAAGGAGAATACGGATGTTGGCTTAATGACACCGCTGCGTGTTGTCAGTGTACATATTTTTATTTTATTCTTCTTTTGTTTCAACAATAAAACAGCAGAAATCAACTCATTCTCAAAATATAAAATTTCACTTAGAAGCCCAGAATTGGCTGAGGTGGCGTACTGTGTGTTTTGGTTTTGTTTGCTCGTGTGCCAAAGAGTCCCCTCGCTCWTCCAGATGGCTCTCACTGCACTCCCAGATAAAGGCAGCCTGTGCATCCCTGCTGCACGGGGGGCACTGTGGCAGTGCCAGAGCACCACATCCAGAGCTTTTCCTGGTGGCTCTCACTGCACTCCCAGATAAAGGCAGCCTGTGCATCCCTGCTGCACSGGGGGCACTGTGGCAGTGCCAGAGCACCACATCCAGAGCTTTTCCTGGTGGCTCTCACTGAGGGAGGCTTCTTGCAAATCTCATGGCACATAAAGTTGTTCTTTGTAATGCAGCTCCCATATTTTCATATGGAGTAAGACTACATTGTTCATCCATACAAAGTGAAAACTTTTCCAAAAAGCACAGAAGCTAGATTTGCCACATCTCAGCAGTTTATCCAAAGATTTTGTATGAAACTGTTGCTCTTAATTTCTATTCTTTTCTACAGCAAAAACAACATTTGCTCTACTGCCTTTTTCAAAWGATAATTGATACTGATTTTTCATTTGCCATTCCTACCATTATTATGTGTCTGATGGTCTCAAACATTACAAGAGCACATTTCACTGCTCAATATATGTACTTTAGCTATTGACACAAGTGGTACAGAGAAAGATTCTGATCRATGTGAAAACTATGGTTAGTCCCCCCAAAAAATTAAGATTTACAACAAGATCTTCCCTTTGCTGATTGGATGCTAAAGATATTGCTGGTGATGAAAAGGTAAAAATGAAATTTTAAAAATTCTGTAAAAATGTTAAAACAAAATATCAGTAAAAAGCACGGGCAAGAAGGTTCACAGGAAGAAAGGGAAAGTCTAATTCCAAGGAAGTACACTTATTTTTCTTTCCCACTTTTTTTCACAACAGCCTTACAATTGCCTGCTTTTGGCATTAGTCAGCTCTTGTATTTACTTTTAATGTTTGTTGATAATTCTGTGTCATTTGTGTCTGTGAATATTAATCTAGTTATTTATTTGAAAGAAAAGTGTTACCAGTAAATATTGTTAAGTTTCTGAAGGGCTACATTGTATTGGCCTTCTGATATTTATATGTCCACACACAACTAATCAGCTCCAGGGGAAAGTAAAGAGCACAGCTCTGTTTATTCTCTTCCTGAAGGTCAACGGACAAAATCAAAAGCATCCAAGGTCACACAAAGTGCATTTTCAAGTTGATTTATGCCACAGTTTATCCTGTTTTTTATATACCTTTTTTTTTTATAAACATCAGAACTGAAGGCACAAATATGCAAGAAGCTTGTCGGCAATGAAGTTAATTGTTACAGTGCCTGCTGTGCATTCAGAGAGCACATCATGTGCTTTCTTTCTCCCTGAATTTGCATAACTTTTWAAATTATTACTATAATAAGCATTCACATTAAAAAATGTTAGAAAATAAATTAGAAAATGCACTTGCAGCCTTAATTTGATCCCCTTTATAATAACATTTTTAATTCAGGCAGCATGACCAATGCAATTTCTTTCCTCTGGCTTCATGGCATGTTCAGCAGCCAGTATGGAGTTAGATAAGACTTGTGTAGCTGATGAAGCTGGTCCCCACAGCATTCCTATCTATATATATTTATTTCAGTATATAGTTCTCCTAATAATTTCTTAGTGTCTGAAAGCTATTCCCATTTATACCACATGCCTGTGCTCCTAAATGGTGAAGTCTCTTCCCTTTACTCTGCCTGTTCTACCCAGATCTGTGTGACTTTGATGTGTCATTAGTGAAACTGTTGTGGAGCTTCAGTGCTTGTCCTGCTCAGGCAGGAGCTGCAATGTTGCCAGCAGAAAAAGCAAAATGGTCTGTGTGTAGTCTTGCACTGGGGAAAAATAATCAGATTAAACTTCCCGACTGGCTCCTTAAAAAGTAAAATAAATCCTTTTATAACGAGTAATAATTCACTTCTCATAAACCTGTCGGCACCAGCCAGAGCTCAGACATTATATAAACATATGTACATCTTGGATTAATTACACTTGCCTTCAAATTCCATACAAGGATCATGCAAGAAAACACTAAATATTCTGATGACAGTTAATAGTGAACACAGCCTCACGTTTTCCACATTCCCCTGGTGCTGAAGCCAGCAACCAAAGTTTGTCCCCGCAGCAAGTTCTAGAAGTTAAATACCTGTTAGATAAAGCAGCACTTCTTTTTCTGAGGTCTGGAGCACTCTCCCCAGATTTACCAAATTCCTCCTACTCTTGGTATTGCAGGATTTGGCAAATTATGTTTCTGCCTGTGTTTTATTTGCTACTTCGTGATTTTGTAAACCTCCATCTTACCTCAGCCCTCTCAAAGTYAAGGTCTGACGGTCCTACTGGTCTCTCCTTCAAAAGCAGCTGCTTCCCCAGGATGACATGAAATGCTCCTTTCTGTAGCTGCTCTGTGCCTTTCATGAGCTCTGTGTGCAGTTCTGGTCTCCACAGCCCAAAACGTGGGCTCACCTTGGTTTTACACAGCAGAAAAATGGCTCGGTCTGTTTTGTTCTCCAACACTTTTCCTTAGATTTTTTGGCTGCCACATCATTATGGCCTGAATGTATCCAATCTTCATTGTAAGATATAAAGAGATGAAAAAAATCCTATTTCCCTTGCTCTGTTGCTCCTACGGCTGACCACCCCCATTGTAAAAAACATGCTGAGTTTTGCATAAGTTTTCTATGTTTAACATTGAAATGTTTTTCTACCCACTGCTTGCTCCAGTTGCTGCAAATGTGCATAAACATCATGTAACTTTGTGCATAATGTACACAAACCTTCTGAGTTTGCATTTTACCAGGAGTAATAGCAACAAACAAGGGATCCTGGGCTTAAAAACCAGGATGTAGAGATCCTTGAACACCATGTGCTAGATGAAACTGCTTCTCCTGTCTCTCTGTGGTTCCTTCTCAGGAAAGTGCTAAACCTCAGAAACCAAACTTAGGTGCTCTAACCAGTAGGTTTTCTTGTGACATTAAGCAAGATTTAGTATGTATTTTGTTAGCTTTGAGAGTGAATAGCTTGAGAACTGTATACTTCAACAAATCATGTGGGACTAGCAATAGTACAAAGAAAGGAGAAAAAAAATCAACCGTTTTTTAATAAATACATGTAAATACTTGTGTCAGCTTGAAATTTGTTACCTTGACACTACCTTTAGTCCATTAAAAATGTTTTGGATAATTCTTAGAAAGAWACCTTGCTGCATTTGTTGATAAATGTCAAAGTATCAAGTTGGGAGAAATATCTGTATAAATGTCCAGATTTTCATTGGTATGTTTTAGTTTATGAACACAGAAAGCACTGATTCTGTTGGTAACAATTACAAATTTTCAGGCAGTAGGAAACACCAAGCTTAAAACACYTGATTTTGTAAATCATCTGACCTAGATGTTACCTAGATGTAAAAAGAAATACCTCTGACTATCATGTCATACTTGTGATGTGAAATGGCACATGTTTGAATCTAGATAAAAGTAGTATCTGTGACATAAGACGTGTGGGATGACCATGTTGTTTAAACTACCCTGAGCAACACCGTATAGCAGATGTAGAGTTTATGGTTGCCACACCAGAGCAGCCCTGAGCAATGGCCCTGCTGTGCAAACGGGATATTCCAATAAGGACTTGTTAAGCCCTTGCTTCTCTTGCATACAAAGTGGTAGCTGCACCCATTTTGGTTGTACTTTCGTTTCTGGCCCCAGCAGTGCAAACATTACATTAATACCTCCTCCACAGAGGTTGGTATGAGTTCTGGGCAGGGGSAGCTGCTGGGAACAGACCTTTGTGTGTGTCCTGTGGTAGCCAGTCCCTCACTGGGTAGCCCTGATCCTGCTGGAGGGTACAGATGTTGCTACTAAATAAAGATAGAAGGGTTTCAGATTGCTCTGTTTTAGGAGAAGAAAGAATATTAACCTCGCTTGACTTGTTCAAAGACTAATCTGAATCCAAACTATCAATTGCTGTCTGTGTTTTCCAGCAGAACCTGTTCAAACACAGACTGGTTGATGTTGAGGGGTTTGTCATGCAAAGAGCTCTGACATTTATTTCTTCCTTGAACCTTTGCTTGAAAATCTGGAATTGTCTTTTGCTGGCTGTACAAACTTGTCCCGTCCCCATCTTCTCACATTTCCACCTGAGTTCAGGCTATGAGCATTTCTGTGCTGGGTCCCAACTTGCCACTACCCAGACATTTATGGCTTTGTCACCGTTGCTACAGCTCCTGTTTTCACATCTTCTGTTGTCCCCTTTGTAGACTGAATGTCATTAACCATTTCTCACACTTGGCTTTTGCCCATTTGTTATGTATCTTCACCAGATGCTTGCAAAATAACAATTGCCCTTCCCCTCACCTCCAAGGTTTATCTGATATCCACAATCTATCCCTCACCCCATCTTGCTTATCTCCCCTGGGGGGCACCTTGAGCCTCCTTCCAGATCTCTCTCTCCTCTTGCAGCACCTGATCTCCCACTGAGACAGAAGCCACAGCTCCTTTGCTCTTTGGCCATGATTTTTGGTGTCCAGCAGAAGCCATTGACACMYTTCACTGTTTCTGTTTCTGTTTSTGTTTGTGTCCTGCCCTTTGGTGCTCACAGATCCATCCCAGGCACAGAAGTGCTGTACACAAACGTTGGGCAATATTATGATGAAGGGCTCATTTTCAGGTCAGCATGGGGTGTTAAGTAATTCCAAGTGCTGAAATTGCAGTATTAAATGTAAATTGCAACAGTAAAAATGAGCTTTAWCCACCAAATCCCCAAATTTTTATATTTGCCTCTGAAAACCCTTTTGTTGGCCTCATTACAGCTGTTAGCACTTGTTTTAATGAAACTCATAGCACAGTATGAAGATCAGTTAGCCAGTTTTCAGAGAAAATCAGTAAACCGTTCTTATTCTGTTTTACTGTATTCTTCATGTCCTGTGCTTTGGTGTGCATTGTGAAAATGCTGGTAGAGAATTCTGTATCTCAGGGGAGGATAATGGAGATATGAAACTTCTCACTTCTAGGCTGGTTTTCCAATTCAGTTTAGGTTCTTAAGTTTTATAGAAGTATTTGATGTTTGACTGCAGCTTGGATGTCTTCATTCAAGGGAACAGGTGATCTTATCATCCAAGGCAGAGGATTATAAGGCCACCTCACCATGTCCAGATCCCTCTTTGTCAGTCTCAGCAACAAATGATTGGTTTGTAGAGCTGAAAAATGCTTGCTGCCYTCAACTATGACTTAAATCACGTCTGCATATGAAACTAATGGAATGGGTGTTCTGTGTAAAGTGCTGCACCTGAGGGGGTTTTGACTTTAATTCCAAGGCTATCAGCCCAGAAGAGTTGCATTAGGAAAAGAGGAAAAGAAGAATCTGGTTTTAGAGAATGCAGCAGCACTGCCTTTTGTTGCAGTTGCTTTGAAGTGTCTCTCCATTGACATCTAGTGTCCRTGCAGGAGGATCTTTAGATTACTCACAGCCGTGCTGGCAATATTTATCTATAATTTTTTAAAGATTTTTTTCCCTGTGTAGTTATTAAGAGCTCTTATTGATCATACCAGGTCAGCCAGTAGGTGATGGTGCAAACACAGCAATCTCCCTACTCCTGACAGCAACATCAGAAGCATCTCTGTATGTCTGTGTTCTGAATGGCTCCAGGAACCCTTTTCAGTGCTTTGCAGTGCAAAAATATTATTCGTTTTTTAATTTTTTCTGTAAATACCTGCAAAGTACTTTAAATCTGTATCTCTTTCCTCAGAGCATGCAAGCAATTGTGAAGCAATGAATATTCAATACAGATCTTATGAAGTATTGTACTTTGTAGTCAKGCATTATTCTAATTATATTTAATTTTAAAAGAGAAGTTTAAATGATAGAAATCTCTTTTTTACACTCTATTTTATTACTGAAAGATACTTAAGAAAGAAGTGTCTTTGTTCTTCAAATGGTGAGCGTTGTTTTCATATTTATTTATTTATTTATACTGTAGAAAYCCCAAGTTTTTCCAAAAGCATTTGTTGTTCTGCTTTTGCAAAATCTTGAACAATGGCAGTGAGCAATTAATCATGTCAATACTGTGCACTTTGCTCTGTGAGCAGCTCTTCCTTTGCAGYACTTCCTCCTGTTCCTCCAGTCAGCCTGAAGTGCTTCTGTTGGGCTGTGCCAGAGTCACAGCCACGCCAGGACTGGTCCTAGACTGATGTGAAGTCCTTCTGTACTCTGAAAACACCCTGTACATCCATACTTGGATCATTTCCATTGTTATCTGCTCACAAAGGCAGTTATACCAAATAAATTATATTATGAAAGCTTGACAAGATGTGTTATCCTAATATTTGTGTTGCAGCTTCAGGAGAAGACGACTGGTTCAAGGATGCACAGCAGACACAGCTTCTGTCCATGATGGACTCTGTGTGTCCAGGGGGCTCAGGGGCTCCATCATTTCTTGGCAGYGTTTTTGTGATTCATCCCTTTCCAGCCTTTCCTCAATGTCTCATAAGCCCTAGGTGAGCTCTCTCTTGGATTGGTGATACCTGACATAGTAGGGTCCTGTCCGTTCCTGCTGGTGGAAGTTACTAGTGTGAAAAGAATAGATCTYTGCCTTGGAACAGCAGGAAACCTGCTAGAAAAGAGCTAGAACAGCCTTAAAATTCTCCTGTGAAAGTCAGAGGAGAGTGAAGCAGTATTTTCCACCATTTCTGGAAGAAGAGCAGTCATCAGTTTCTATGGATGGTCACATATTTTCCCTTTCTCCTTTCAGTGTTCTGTTATTTAAAAATGCTCATTACATTAACTGTCAGAGAGTCTGTGTTGAAAGAACCTGCTGAATCAATACATCCAGAATAAGAATGACAGCATCATTAAGATGTATCCTGCTTGGATTATTCATAATTTAACCATAAACCAAACATGTGATCATGAGTAATAAAGGAATGTGGCATAAATTATTTCATTCGGAGCAGTGCATTAATGCAAGCACTGGGAAAGCTGCTGCAACAGCAGCTGGAGCCTTTAATTGCAACTGCTTTAATTGGTTACAGATAGGTGTTAATGMCTGGTTTTGCCATGATCCTTTGGCCACCCCAACTTTTCATCCCCGCTAGGACTCGGGGCTTCCAGCAGCCCCAGATTTTCCCTCCATGGCGTCAACGGAAGGAGGCAGGAGCCAAGAGCATCGTGTTGCTATGGCAACGCATCCCACTTCCCTGGGGATGATGTTGCCTCGGCGACACCGGGCGGGCAATGCCGGTGGATCAAATCGCCTCGGAGCAGCTGCCATGGAGAGCAGGACAGCTCCTCGAGAGCAGGACAGCCCCTGGAGAGCGGGACAGCCCCTGGAGAGCAGGACAGCCTCTGGAGAGCGGGACAGCCTCTGGAGAGCGGGACAGCCCCTGGAGAGCGGGACAGCCTCTGGAGAGCAGGACAGCCCCTGGAGAGCGGGACAGCCCCTGGAGAGCGGGACAGCCCCTGGAGAGCGGGACAGCCCCGGCTCCAGTGGCATGGGAGCCCAGAGGTTGCTGGCTGCTGCATTTGGGACCCTGCAGCCACAGCAGGCTCTGGGCAGAGAGGCTGACCCCTGTGTGTGGTCCTTCAGGTACTGAGGGTACAGCCACAAGGAGCTTCCCATCATCAGCTGGTGTGTTAAATAAGATGGACGGCAGGAAAGGCAGTGTCAGTGGGAGGGCTCTGCTGAAGGCAGGAAGTGCTCGGGGCCRCTGTCCTTGGTTTGTATGATCAGCACCTGCAAACATAACACAACACCAGAAGTCATTGTTGCACAATCCATCTGTGAATGGAGGCGAACTTGTACATTGATTTTCGGGTGGTCCAGTGCTGCTTTTCACCGTGTCACCTCCTGTACCCAGCACCAGGTAGGCAGAGGATTAAAGATCAATTTACATAGGGAAGTGCCTGTGCTAATGCTGTGAGCACAGAGCCTCCCTCCTGTGTGCCTGCAGGCACTCCAGCCATCAGTCCCAAGCCACAGGAAAGCAGTGACAGGATCTCAAGAGCCCCAGACCCTTTGTCACAAGAGAGGTTTTGGATATCTGCACCAAACCTTCTGTGGGCTTCACTGGAGCCCTCTGTGTAGCTGCCAGTAAGAAGAGGGGGTTCAAAGCTCAGTGCATGGACTCCAGTTATGGACACCAGTCATCCACAGCTCTTGGAGAGCTATTTGAGAAGCAGGAAGATGATAAAGGACAGACAAAATTGCACAAGATAGGTAAATTCCTTGTAATTTGTCTATCCATACAAGAGTCTATTCTCCCTTCATGTTGTTGCATTAAGAAGCCTCTTGCCTACTGTAATTAGCCCTTGAATAAACACCATGTCTGCAACACAAGCCTCTTGTCCTGATTTTGTGAGTTAGCAGTGTTTTGCTTTTTTTTAAACCTTACACTAATTATTGCAGAAGAGCAGAGCCTGCTCCAGGGAGTCTGGTGTTACTTTTTGCCTGTGGAAATATTACCAAATGCTGCAGAACTGTGCTCARTGGTGTTAACACACCTGGCTTTAAGCAGATATTGTTTGTACTTGCAGCTATACCCTACTGCTTGCTCTGTCCTTGTATTTCTGTATTTCTTACTTTCTGTGAGCCATTCTGGGTGCATTTTCCACACAACATTAGCTCTCTTTCTTCTCACAATCAGAGCTGTGGTTAATTGTGTTTACAAAGGATTCCTGAACTGTGGGAAATATTCATCAGAATGTGCAGTTTTGCATCATTTAGCCTTGAAAGGATGCTGCTTCCCCTGACCTCTTGTTGGTTTTTTCTCAATGACTCTGGCAATTACATCAATAGCCTTGGGAGTCACGTTTTGYTTTCACATCTAGGAAAGATCCAACCTTTCCTTACCCTTTCTCAGTRGAATCACATGTCCAGTCCCTCCTGTTTTCTGTGGCTCAACCACATCAGCTCTTTTCCTGGCTTCTTGTTTCACCCTTGTCCCAAATAAACTCTGCCACTTTCCTGGGTCATCATTTCCACCACTCTACTTTTCCATGAAATTCTCAGTCTTYCTTCTCCTCTCTGCATCAAACACGTTTCTTATCTTCTCCTTTGACTTCCTTTRCAATCAGTCTTCAGTCAGGTCTGTCAGCATCTGTTCTGACAGCACTGTCCCCAAAATTCTGACAGCATTTTGACACCACATCAAACAGATGTGTMAGTGGTTTTTCCACACCTCCCCACCACATCTGGGCGGAGCTTTCCAGAAACATCTGCAAAGAGGATTTGGGGCACAAAGCCTAGCATGGTCCCACATGCTCCCTCCTGTTGAGGGGATTCATCTGCCGTGTTTCACTTGTATTTAAAATCCAACTGCCTTGAGAAAGGGCTTTTTTTGCTTCAGCACACTGCGAAAGTGAAAATTGGCAGCCAGGAGTGCCCCTCAAACCCACGCATTGCAGTTCCTGATGCCACCTCACAGCCCCTCAGTCCCCACCCTGCTGTTCCCCACTCTCTGCAGTTGTGGGTGGGGGTTCCCTTTCAAACACACACAAGCACTGTCAGGTCCTTGAGGCTGACCTGCAGTCAGCAAGAAGCTGTAGGCACCATGCAGAGAAAAAACCTGTTTCCTCTCTCTCTTCACACCTCTTTAAAGGAGACTGGGTTTTCTGAGTCACAGCTAATGCAAACCTGTTGGAAAAGATTCAGTCTGGATTTACACCACGGCTCAGAGGAACATGAAAGACCATTTAGTGTTCAAAGTATTATTTTTAATTATTAATCATGCTCCCTCTCTGGCTGAGCTCTGTCAGGCCCTTCTTTGGGTCTTGTAGAGTTTATTTCTCCTGTCATCCTGAGCAGACTGATGTGCAGAACACGGGCTTGCTGCTGAAATGAGAAGATTGCTGGCAAAGTTTGGCTCTGTCTCTGCATTTGCAGTAGGAYCTCAGTGCAGGGGATGTGCACTGCAGTAGTTCTTTTGTTCATATTTAATCATAGAAGAAAGAAAAATGTAATTAAGGCCTGTCTCCCTCAATCTCCTCCCTGCCTCAGACTATTTCAACCCTTTGAGATAAAGGAAATGGAGCTKCTTCTGACAGCAAAGTGCAGCCCAGAGCGTGTCAGGAGTGATTCTGCCCCCATCACTCCACAGTTTCCATTTGACAGAGGTATTTTCCCTCTGAGCAGTTTCCTGTATGAAGGAGCACAGCCATTAGAAACAGCACTGCAAGTACCAAAATCTGATCAAAGCTGGAAGCACAGTGTTTGCTCTTGGTTTTCTTTGCACCTTTGACAGCCCAGCTTGCTTCGCTGTCCCCYTCAATAGCTGACTGATTTCTCTTTAGCTGAAAACACCCTTAGGCAGTTACTAGATTTCAGGATGCAGCATCAAAAGGGGTCTTGGCTCAGAAATAGACTTTTTTTTTTCTATTTAGCTATTTTAGCTGTTTATTGTCTGCTTTGCTTTGTATCTCAAGTTAAAATCACTTCATTTGTGCTCTAAACCTACCAAATGCTTCAAAGCCCAGCGCAGGGTTATGAAAAATTTACTGCTGAAGAATCCTGAAAATTGGAAATGTCTCATTGAAAAGGGTGTTTCAAGCTTGCAATTTTGGTTGGCCTTGGGCTGAACTGAAACCTGATCAGCAAAGACAAGAAATGACTGGAAGGGGCAGAGAAGGAAGGGGCTGGGAGGGGCAGAGAAGGATGAGTGCACCCACCTGACCCCAGGCTGAGGAGCTGGGAAGGCAGCAGGGGGAGGTGGCCCAGGATGGGGAGGGTTGGTGTTCCACCAGACCAAGGAGAAACATCCCAAGCCTGAGTGAGCCCYGCCAGAGAGCTACAGAAAAGCAGTCAGTGAGAAGGCTGTTGATTCATGAAATTGCCTCAAATGAGGAAGGAGGGAGGAGGCTCTAATATGTAAACACTTTAATTACAAKGTTGTTTATTCTGAGCTTTCCTAAGAGCTGACAGGGTGTTATTGCTGTTTCCCAGGCTAAGTAACAGGCAGAGACTGRCAGAGAAGTTTTCCACTTAGTGGCAGAGTTTTTAAATTATAAAAAAGATAAGAGTTTATCAGAAAAGCAATAAGCTGCTATTCTCTCAAGACTTTGCTGCTGAAATTTAGAAGAAATGCTGTGGAGATCAAAGCAGCGCTCAAAAGGGAGAAATCTGCTGCAGAAAAAAATGCTGATTTAAATCTTGCTTCAATTTGCAAAACTGTTTTTACCTACAGAGAGGCTTTAAAAAGGGGGAAAATACATTCCAGTTGCTTGGGATCAGAATCCAAGTCTCAGAAGCACAAAGACTAGTCCAGAGGGAGAAGCTGCTGAAAAAAGCCATGGCAAATGGGGGACTCAATGGTCATGTAAAGTGAAGGGGGGGAAAAGGACAAAATAATAAAAAATATTCTTGCAGTAGCAAAAGTGCAGCTAAAACATGAGAATTGAATATGTGGGGAAGAAACCAATGGTTATRTGGGAGGATTTCTTGGGCTTTAGAGAGTCTGAGGGTTGCACAGTGGCAGTGCTGGTGCTTAGAAGGAAAGAGGCAAGAAGGTTGGTTGGGCTGGGAAGGGGCTGTTCCCATGGTGGGGGAACACAGACGTGATGAGCCCAGGAAAGACGAGTTAAATCAAATGGAGAGGATGAAATGAAATGGAAGTAGCGGCCAGTGCTGGGTGCCTGCAGCGGGAGTGTGTCCTGCCGCAGCCAAGCTCAGGCAGAGGGCAGGGCCATGCCTGGGTCTGCCTGGGGCAGGGCTCACAGCCCAGAGAGCAGGGATGCACAGGGAGCTGGACCAGGCTCTGCTGCTCAGCATCCTGCCATTGTCACCGTCCTCCTGTCTGCTCAGACCCCCTCACAGGCATGGGGCAGCCCCTTCCCCCACAGGAGCTGTCTCTATCCAAAGCAGCACGCTGGAAGCTTTAAAAAAAACCCAAATAATTATTAACTACCTTTAAACTGAGACATTAGAAGATCAAAAAAATAAAGCAGCAAAGGCAAAAATGACAAAACTGAAAAACTGTTGCCCTACTTCAGGAAAGTATTTGATCAAGTGCCAGGCTTGATCAAAAAGGAAGGTYTGCTCCAGCTGCTGTTTTCTGCAGCTGGAGCCAAGGAAAGGCTTGCACTGTGCTGGTGGCCTTCAGACTGAGGCTGTGTGTAAGAGGAGGAAGTGATGGTATCTCTCATTAAAGGACACGGTTTCTTTCCCAGTTATCCCTGTCACAGGATTCAGATTCTGCTCACAGTCAAAAGCAAACAGTTTAAAATACAGTTTAAACCAGGCCAGTACTTTGGGAAAGGTCAAATTCYGTTTGGAATTCTGAGGAGTATATATTTTTACAGGAAAAGACCCAATAAAGAAGGAAAAATAGAGGAGGCAGCAGGCACTCACTGTATCAGCAATTCAGGCTCCCAGACTGCTGAGGCAAACTGCCTTCAGGGAAATGAGATTATACTTTACCTCTGACATATATGGAATAACAGATTTCTCATTCATCTCTAAATTCATATTCAAACCTATTAGGCAAGAGCTCCTGGAACAGGAGGAAAATCATGAGTACTGCAGTCCCTGGAAGAAGTTAGAGAAATTAAGGACGACTGCTTCATGCTTTCAGTAAATGGAAACCTACTTATTTACTCATTTTTATGAAGACAAATTGCTTAAGCAATATTTAGGGTAAAGAAGGCCCTTGTTTTTTTAGAGGAAAAAATAAGAGTAATCAAGAATAAGTAAAAAATTGAATAGTAAATAAATTCYTAAAATCAGAATTTTTTGGAAATATATTTAGAATTTATTTAATTTTAACTTCATGGCATATGACAAGAAAATCTGGTCTTTTATGAAAATGGAGATCGAGTGGTAAGGATCATTATTGTCAACATTGAAGAGCGCCAGTGTTTTCAGTAACATAGTTACATATTGTAGCAAAATGTGTACTCACGTTGATTACTTTCTAAAAAAAGTTTATATTTGAGATATTTTGACATAAACAAAAAAGATGTAACAGTTTGTCAACTGTTACATTAGTTAAATGCGCAAAGAACAAAAAATCTCAGAGGAAAGTAAGAAAAAAAMCCCAAATTTAGAATGCTACAAGAACACAGGAGGTTGTGGATTATGCATAATTTTAAATTTTGAGGGGCACTTGAGTTGGCATCCTGTGTGCCACAAGCTTACACGTGAAAATGAGCCTTTTTCCCCCCAAAATATGTCACCCCCTAATTCACCTGTAGCCTTTATGGGGTCTGAGAAAGTGCCGTGTCCTGCCAGAGGCAAATGGTGCTGCAGAATGCCGAGYGTCCCTGCAGGAGCTGCAGGCTGTGCCCTGGGCCTGGGCAGAGCCCAAGGGCTGTGCAGAGCTGGGCAGGGAACCTGCAGCCACAGCTCCAAGAGCTGGTCCTGGCATTTGGCACAGAAAAGGCTCTGAAGGGCTGGGGCAGAGTCCCCTCCAGGGAATTTCCTCCTCATCCTCTCCATCAGTAAATGATGCAGACAAAGTGGGTCACTGGTTGACGAGGCTTCATCCACGTGTTCTGTGGATCTAAGGGTTTATGAATSCCAGAGTTATTATTCATCTGTGTGCATAACAAAGCTGAAATTCCTGTTTTCATCACCAGGTCACCCAGGTGGGGTGGGCACTGCAGCTCACCCTCACATTCCTGCACCCATGCATCCCAGGATATCGGTGACTGTGGAAAGATCTTTCCCTTAGATGCTAAATTGTAGGAAATTCCAGAAGTGACACTCAATCGCCAAAGATCTTGGGAAAATACTTGTGGGCAAACATTTAACAGTTCTCWAGGCTCCTAGCAATCATGTTTCAGGGAGGTTAAAACAGCCATGTGACTAATGAGCCTTTTCCACAGGCACCTCACTTCAAGATCTTGCCATTATTCTGAGCAAAGCTTTAGCAGGTGAGTTGAAGTGTGAAWAAAAGGGACACAAAGCAAGAAGGAAACACCCTAAATGCAGCAGGCTGGACACTCTCTTTTGCCATCACCAGCAGCAGCCAGGATGGAGAAAGGCCGGGCAATCTTTTGTTCAGAAAAACAGAGCTTGTTTATTGATGGTGTAAATGTTGCTAAGCAATATGGATTAAATTAAACCCCTCATCCTTTCCCAATGTGTACACCACCTTCAGCAAAGAATGCTCTGTGAATATAGTAAAAGTTGGGGGTTATTCCAGATCAGTCTAATTTAATTATAGAGGAACCTATAGAAGACAGATTATCAGCCAGCTACTCAATAAAGAAACTTTTAAGCATATTTAGAGATCAATACCCATTTTGTTAACCAGATGTGCCAGTGCAAGGGGAAACTAATAGAGAATAGAATAAAAATAYCAATATGTCTTGTAAAAATGATATTTTTATTTTAAAAATKGTATGTAGAAGAAATACAAAATAGAGGGAAAGGCATTATATAAGGATAGGCTAAATAMGACATCAGCTTGGAAAAGAACCCGAAGGAGAAAGGCCCAGAAAGTTAAAAACTATTACAGGAAGGACAAAGGGAAACAATATGTTATTATTTCTCACATGACAAAATTTAAGTAACATCAATGAAACCATTCAGCCAATCTGGAACAAAGCAGCACAAAATTAAACAGTGCTGCTCACTGCCATTAGACACTGGAGAGGCCAAACCCAGCAAGATGTCTGGAAGGTAATTGTACTTAAAGCAAGCCCAGAGCTCTGGGTGTGGATTCAGGCTGCAGCCCAGTGCATCCCAGCTGGTGGCTGTGGAGGGCAGAGCTGATGGCAGCACCCCAGGGAGGCAGAGCTGGGKGCTTGTGCCCCCTGCTCTTCTCTCTGCAGAGCTTTGGGCCAGGAGACCCTTGGTCTGAGGCCCAAAYCCATCCTTAATGAACAGTCTGCTTTTATCTTCCCCAGAAAGAGGACCCTGAGCTGTACTAAATTCTGTTTGCTGAGGGAGGGAGGTGGAGGAGCCGTGCTTCACCACCCAGCTCCCTCTGGGACCGGTCTCTGCAGACATTCTCACCCAGCCCTGTGCCCAGAGGAGCATGGATTGAAGCAGGGGGAGAGGGGGGAGGTCAGCACAGAGCTGTCCTCGGGAAGGGCTGCTTTTCTGGGAAGGTCTGCTCTCCCAAAGCAGCAGGCAGCTCTGGCATCTCTGGACATGCCCACACTGGAGAGCAGGACAGCTGCAAGCTGCATTTTGTGAGCATTCACGAGAGAAATGCCAGAACAGTCTGTGCTTTTGGGGCAAACCCTGTGTGGATGCTTCATCCTCTGAGCTGCACCCATAGGGAAGAGAACGGGGAAACCCCAACAATTTGTCATCAGCACCTCAGAGACTCATCCACAGCGCAAGGAATTGCTCATGATGGGAGAGAGGGACATTTCACAGCAGTGCCATGTCACCGTGCCTCACCCATCATCCCCGGCAGGCACAGAAACACCCACAGGGGCCTCCCCAGCCCAGGGCTCTGAGCTTCCCTGTCCGATGGAGTCTGGGGGGCTCTGAGCTTCCCTGTCCGATGGAGTCTGGGGGGGCTCTGAGCTTCCCTGTCTGATGGAGTTCGGGTGGGAGATCTGAGCTTCCCTGTCTGATGGAGTTTGGGGGGGCTCTGAGCTTCCCTGTCCGATGGAGTTTGGGGGGGGCTCTGAGGTTCCCTGTCTGATGGAGTTTGGGTGGGATCTGAGCTTCCCTGTCTGATGGAGTTTGGGTGGGATCTGAGCTTCCCTGTCCGATGGAGTTTGGGGGGGCTCTGAGCTTCCCTGTCCGATGGAGTTTGGGTGGGGGATCTGGGCCAGCCCCTTCCCCCTGCAGAGGGTGGGCAAGGACAGAGATATCCGGGGGTACCCAGGGCTGTGCCTACTGACATTCCCTGTTGGAATATTTACCAATATTGCCGTACAGGACGTGCCTGAGCTTGTCTGGCCCTTGCTGCTGAACCAAATAGCGGCACTGTGGTGTTTTCACCCCAGAGACGCCTTTGGCTGGCTGGGTGCTGCAGCTGGGCACTTGGGGACAAGGCCAGGCTTGCAGGAGCTCAGGTTTACCTTGGTGGAGAAGCTTTAAGGCGATGGTGAAGGAATGGAGTCGGTTCTGAGGGAGGGTTTGGATCCAGAGCTTTATTCTGACCCACAGGCCTCTGAACCCAGCAACAGCTCCAAGAGAACTCTCTGACCGTGTGGTTGCTGYTCCTTTAACCCCRGRGAGAGGGGCAGGGAAGGGGTAGGAAGCCACTAACCAGGTACAGGAGAGGAGGTCTCAAGGGACAAAGGACACCTGGATGGCCCAATGTCCCCCAGGGTAGAGGGCATCMTTYGAATCTGCCAATCACTCTGCCATCTTGTGAATCTGCCGCACACCCTTCTGGAATGCCAGGACTGACAGACAGCGCTGGGAGGGGGCAAGGGAGGGGCAAGGAGAGGAGACTGACACACTGGACAGGGAATTATCAGGGAGGAACCTGGGGTATCTGAGGCAAACCACGACATCACACCGCTGACGTTCCCCATCTCGGCAGATGCCGGCTGTTCCCGGGGATGCTGGCGGAGCAAGGGCAGCCCCTGCTCGGCTCCTGCCCCCCGCACTGCAGGCCCCTTCCCGGGAGAAGCGCTGCGGCAGGAGCCAGGGCAGGAGCCGGGGCAGGAGCCAGGGCAGGAGCCGGGCTCGGCTGCTCCCATGGGAGATGGGTGCCGGGCCGGGGGAACAGCGAGTTCCCTCTGCCGAGCCATCTCCGGCCATCCCCTGCCAGATCCTGAACTTTGGCTCGGGCCAGGAGGCAGCGAAGGGAGCAGATAATTGCTTGGCACGGAGCGATAGGGAGCCAAGGGTGAGCGGGCGGGGAGGGGCGGGGGATGAGCCGCAGGATTAGGTTTCAGAGGGAAGTATTTTTTTAGGATTTGTCTATGCAGGCATTCAGGAGCTTTTCTGAATCACATGGGCTTAGCCCCAGGAGAAGGAGGACTCGCTGTAATTTTACACCTTTCCAGCGTTTCAGCTGATTCTGCTGAAATCTGTGTAGGGATTAAAAAAGGGAAGGGACAGAGCATTGATTTCCTTGCCTTTAGTCTCCAGGACAAACATTCAAAGCTAAATCACGGTTTAGAATTTTTTGACGGCATGAGTGGAGAGAGGAAGGAGCCAGCAGCTGACAGTAATAAATAACTATTAGGAAACAGTATTAGGAAACAGTACCAAGGAGAAATGTCTCTGCTGGGATATGCTTTCAGCCTTGGGGAATCCATATCCAGGCAGCTGAACATTTACTTCAGTACCCAGAGCTTGTGTGCAGCTTCTCTCCGGCCCAGCAGGGCCGAGGSAGCAGCCTGAGCTCAGGGCTCCGGTGAAGGAGGGAAGGCAGCTCACTGCACACACAAACATCTCAGGCTTGCACCCTCCSTGCCAAGGGTTAGCAACAGCCCCGTGTCCTTCAGCAAACCAACACTCCAACTGTCACCTGCAAAGGGAAGTGGAGCTTATCTGGGGCCTATTGCTAAAACTTTGATACTGGTCTTTACAGCCATGTAAGCCTAGGGACAGCCTGTGCATCATAAACTGCTGAAAAGGATCTGTCTGAGCTTGAGCTGAACTGTCTGAACTTAAACTGCTGTCTGAATTCAGAGACAGATGTTAGTAAAAATCCAGTSCAATGTCTCCTTGATGTTTACATTTTTACCAGGTTTGAGACACACTTGCAGAACTATTCTAATGCATTGAGGTAACGGAAAATGTCCTTGGTTTTATACACAAATCTCCCTAAATTAGAAATGGTTTTCCATTTCAAGCATCCAGCACCAGGCAGCCTGTTTCCCCCCTTCACTGGACAGTTTTCTCAGGGAAGGGTCTGCTGGGCAGAAAGACAAAGTGTGGTAAAATGGAGTCAGACAGAGCCAAATCCAGAGCCCAGCGTTGTGAATGAGCACAGCTGCCCGTGATCCAATCACCCTAAAGGCATCCTGGAGAGCAGAGAAGAGGCAGAAATCCCAGCAATCCCTACACCCACCCTCCTGGGAAGCCCCCAGCTCCAAGGCAGGCATCTCCCTGCCATCATCTGAGTCAGGAGCAAAAATCCCCAGGATGCAGCTGCCAGGGCAGGCGGGTCTATTTTCAGCCAGCACCACGGAAAGCTTTGGGTGCAGAGCACCCTGGGTGCCACTGTCACAGTGTCACTGTCACAGTGCCACAGCATGCATGGCTTCATGCCACTGACTCAGCAGGCATTCTAGCCTCTGGCCTGGACAAGCCTGGACCAGCAGTGGGGTCACACCTTCCAGCTGGAGCAGGATGTCATGAGGAGAGGAACACAGGCCACCAATATGCCCTTGTGCAAAGAATGCCGCCAACCTGCTGAGCTGCTGTAGGAAAAGCATCACCACCAGGCCTGGGGAGAGGAACCTTCCCWGCTCTCAGCACTGCTGAGGCCACAGCTGGAGTGCAGGGCTCTGTTCTGGCTCCCCAGCACAGGAGAGCATTGATACACTGGGCAGCCCAGTGAGCACTGCAGAGATGGTGAAGGAACTGGAGCATTTGCAGTGTGAGGAGACCCAGAGAGATGGAATTGTTCAGCCTGGAAGAGGCTTCATGAGGATCTTACCGATGGGTATGGATCCCTGATYAGAGAAGGTTTAGAAGGTGGAGCCAGACTCTTCTCAGTGATACCTAGTGACATTGAAATACATCAAGTTCCTCTTAGACATTAGAGAACTTGGGTTTTTTGTGGAGCTGGAACTGGTTGCCCCAAGAAGCTGTGAAGTTTCTATCCTTGGAGACATTAAGAACCCAGCTGAACCTGTGCAACCTGCACTAGAGGGCCCTGCCCTGAGCAGGGGGGCTGCACTGGACTGYCCAGAGATGCCTTCCAGCCTCAACTGCTCTGTCATCCTCTGAACCGTGTGGTGGCGAAAACCACTTTGTTCAGGCTGTGCACAAGGCTGATCTCTCACTGGCACAAACAGGATATTGACATAGCAGTCCTCTTATCCAAGAGGCAGCAGTCAAAAAGAACCATGTAGAAATGGAAAACTGAACCATTRGAGGCCAACAGGGCACATGCAGAGCTATAGGTGGTGCTGTGTCCTAGTGTATGTTGTTGTTTGAAGGTACATAGCCAGCCCACCCCCCTCTGTGCAGACCCCACAGAAGTAGTCATTGTTTGCCCATAATTTTTTAAAAACACCAGCCAGACTGATGAAGATCAGATTGGAAGCCTGTCTYTTCCTCTGCCCAGCAGTGTCCAGCAGCAGATGCTTACAGAAATAACACAAGAAATAAAACACTTGTGCCTTCCCTAGCACACCCTCCAAATCCCATSGACAGCAATTCAGGAACACCCTGTGCCAAGGCTTTGCAGCCCTATCAGTTTTCAGTAGATCCYGATGAACTGCTCTTGTGTGATTTTTTTTTTTTTTTGCATTCTGTTTAAATATTGCTYGATCTCCTCATTGTATATCTTGTCCTGTGAGAAATATAAGTAAACACACCCTCTTGATATTGTTCACCATTTGTAAGATCTACCTTGCAATGCCCTTTTCCAAACTGGAGAGTCTGTACTGAATGTGCCTCCCACAGGCAGCTTCCTTTAATTAGACAAATTTGATCAAGACTGACTTGTCAGGGGTGTTCCAAGGACCTTTCTGTCACTGCAGCAATGCTGAGTGTGCACAAAAGTACTCACCCACAATGGGCAGAGAAATGCAAGCACAGAAGATTTATCTACCATGGATTACTTCCAGACACCTTGAATCACCACTGGAAAAATCACTTGCATCAAAGCAGAATGGGCCAGGAGGATGAGCAGCACAGGAGTCTCAGGGCACTGATTTTGGTATAGCAAGCCCAGATGTTATCAGCACAAGGAGCATAAAGAAAATTATCACTGGTATCACTGGCTGGCACCAGTGTASCAGCTGCTGCTGTGTGCCCTAAACTGCAGATACACTGCCTGAATTCCCACAAGAACCTGGGCAATTAGAAAATAACATTTGAATGCAAATCTAGGCCTCTGAAAGCAAAAGAGTCCTCAGGGTATAGAAAATTATGCTTGTCTTAAAATCCTTCTCTCTTTCTGAGGCTGCACACATTAGAGGCAAGGAATTGGCAAATTTTGTATGGCAGAATCTTTAGAGATATGAGCAGCTTTTTAAATATTTCCAGGGTGCCTGGGTTTCAGTTTTTGAATAAGCAAGCAGATGTGTCTGATGAGCCTTTGCAAAGCTCTTCTTCTCCTGCCATTGCTGTTGGAAAGCAGCCCCTCATTCCTGATTGTCTTCTGCCATATTTTACTTAGCTAAAAGCACCAAATGAAATCAACCATGGTAAACAACAGAATGTTATCACACAAAATACAAAGCTCTGCAAAAACCTTAGAGTGGGGAGAATACAGAATATAATTAGGATAAGTCAGGATCTGAAATGTTTAAGAAAAAGTGTTAAAAAKGATAGTTTGGCAGAAGGAAAAGAGTACAGTTACTGCTAACAACTGAAATAGTAGAGAGTGAAGGGAATATTTCAGTCTTCAGAGCAAGGACTGCTTAAGGCCACAGACTGGAGAGGCTCAGCTGGTGACAGCAGAGCCAAGGTAAAGTTTGCTRAGCACAAGCCAGAGGCCAGGACACAGACTGAGAGTGGGCTCCTTGCTGCTCAAATGCAGGAGCTGTGCTCTCAAACCCAGCAGCTCARTCCAAGGCATTACTTGTCCCTGATTTGGTCTCCTAGAATTTTATGKTTTTCACAGTCTGCAACACTTGGGATTGATAGGACTGGGGTGGGAGAGAGCACTAACCATAGAGCACAGCTCATGACCAAGCCTTGGGGACCTCAGCCTTTCTCTGCTCCAGCTCTTCCCAGCTTTCTGGGAGCTTAGGAGGCAGCAGGATGCAGTTGACAGGGCAGCTTCAAGCATCACTGTCTGGAATTTTATGAAAGAATATGCACTTCTGTTCCTCCCAAGAAGTGTCAGTATTTCTGAGTACATAAATAGAATTGAAAATAAAATTCAGCTTTATAACACTGCTTAAAGCTGGAMGTTGCTCCTAGGTACACAGCCTCAGCATGGAAATCAGAAAGAAGCCAGAGCAGCCACCAAAGCAGCACAGGGCAGCATTTTGTGGTGAGGCAGCACAGAGCCATCAGAGCAGACCTGATCAGCTTGGAACTAGCTGGGATTTGGCCTCAGTAAACCCAGAACTGTGTTTAAAACCATTTGAGAGGTTTATAGCCTGTAATCACTTCCCCAAGCCAGTACTAACTCAGTGTTCACACTAAGGATTGCATTCACCAGAGGAGGAGCAGCAGCCACTCCTGAGCACTGAGGAGCAGGGAAGGCCCTTGGTGGGTACAGTGGCAGTGAAATACAGAAGCAGCTCCATGGGACTGAGATCTTCCCACACCCCTCCTGCCCTGTAGAACACCAGAGATGGACTCTGAGGAAGGCAGGTTCCCTTCTGGTCTTCCCAAAAACAACTGGGAAGGAAAGTAGAATTCAAGGCTTCTCCACAGCATGAGGTAGGAATTCTTAGGGCTGCCCCTGCCTGTGGAAAGCCAAGGTGAAGGCTCTGTCCTCATGGTACAGGTCAAGAGACCACTCCAGGTACTTTCCACAAAGTATCTGTTATTTGTTCCAAGATGTGCTATTTAGTGTGTTGCTTTATAGTTAAAAATTTGCATCCACAATGCAGCACCTAAAAGGACTTGTATGGCAAACATGCCAAGTGCAGAATATTCCTTTCCATAGCTCATGTCAGAAATTGAAAAGCTAAAAGGCAGAGGGTTAGCAAAGACAGCACAGCTTATTTACCAACCAATCTGAGAATTAAGAATTGCAATACTTAGCATGCATGACCATGCAAAAAATAAATGAACCAAAGCACACATTCTAGCCAAGCAGCACCTAGTTTTATTGAGTTCCAGTAACACTGCATCACAACCAAAAGAAATTAAAATTTGCTATTTGCTTCTCAGTATTAGTCACTTCTCAAATGAAAATGTGATCATGTTTAAWAAGATTAACAGAAAACCAAGGAATAGGAGAAAGAATAAAGTTYGACAAAACTGCAGAGCCAGTGTCCTCTTCATGTGTCCCCCTTATGTCAGAGAAATTCAGTTCTTGGACGTGCTATTAAATTTTCTCACATCAATGTCAGGGATTGAATGCCAGGACACAATATTTGATTAATCAAATATATCACAGATTGCTATGAGCTGTGCTGTACTTTTGAAATCACATTTGGGCTCTCTTCAATAGGACAGAAAGGATTTGAGAGACAAGTTCAGGTTAATCAAACACATTTCCCCACTTGCTCCCTCAGTAAAGCTCAGTGCAAATGTTAAACATAATGCATTTTGTGTCCTAGTTCCACAGGAAAGATCAGTATGCAGGACCTGATATGGTACCTGCAACACCCCTCACCCCACTGGGACATAGCTCTGGCCTCCCCTGCTGAGTTGTGTTTGCTGCTGCACATGCTCAGGAGATTAAAACCAGCGTTAACACAGAAACAGCCACAAGTGACAAACTACAGGAGATGAGAACACTGCCTGACACTGCCTGCAGGCACAACCATGTGCAGCTGCTGACTTATGCCCTGAGAGTTAAGCACATGCTGCCAAAAAATAATTGTAAGGAGGTTTTTCAGCATTAATGCTACATGTTTCTTCAGTAAATAAAGAACTACATTTTAAGATCTGTCCCCTTCTTCCATGAGGAAGTACTTAAGGTAACACGTGTGATAGTGACAGCTGTGTGTTAGCAGTGTCACTGCTGTGGTTGGCTCAGATTTGTCACCCCTAGCTCCTCACCAACTCKGTCAGAGTTACAGCCTGCATTTCTGACTGGCACATAGCACCACCTAAAGAATGTGAGAAAGGCAAAAAGGTATTAGGCAAATAATTATTCCTGAAATATTAAGTGATCATTAATTTATTCCTCTGAGGCAGATTTGCACTCTCTTCCTTCTCCTCTCTCGTTCCCAGACTTCCTAGTCTTCATAGACCAGGTGCAACCCAGTTAAGAAACTTCATAGCGACTTCAAAACCAAGAAAACATGCCTGGAAAAGAGAACACAGAACAAATAAGGATTCTAAAAATCTCTTTCAAATGAGGCTTTTGAACTGCTGCACTATGAACACCTAACGTGGTTTATATGGAAGGAGGAAGAGGACCAAAAAAGTCTTGATCCAGAAGCAAGAATTCTACTGTATCCCTCCACAAAAAGGCTGAGCTTTGGCTCTGTTAGGCTCATTATTTATTGAAGGGAAAGTGAGTTCAAACTTATTCCATCTTCTACAGTTGGATGTACAACCAATAGCTAAAAACTATCAGAGAAAGTCAACAAAGAGCTTTCATGCAAAGCTTTGAAGAAAGATTTACTTGTTGCTCCTAGATTAAAGCACAGTTTTAGAATCTGGACACCAACAGTCAAAAGTAATTGCAGTGACAAGAACCTCTCTGGAATGGTACAGCTGTGTCCTCTCCAGAGTGCAARCGCTCACTGTGAGCACCACGTCCCCAAGCCCAGCCGGGATCCCGGCGCACTCACCGCGTTGGCAGGAAAGGCCCTGATCATCACAGCTGTGAAGCCCTTGTACAGAGATGCAACTCCTTCCTCTCTGATGAGCTCCCTCAGCACGTCTCTAAAGCCATTGGGGTATTTTCCTGCAGGAGCTGAAAGGGATGCACAAATGTTAGCCCAGATGCGTGGCAGTGGTGAGGGCTGAAGGATGTGCCACAGGTAACAGCTCAGGGTTTTCTAGAGGTTCACACTGCTACAGCAAACACACAAGAGAGCTCAGCAAAGGCTCAGTGAACAGGAGTTAGTTTGTAAACCAAAGAATTTACATCATCAAGTCATTGCAGGCAGGGAAGAAAGGAGAGTAACTTTTGTAAGGGTTGGAAGACTGAGCTGTTACTTGCACTGCTGATCAYAGCTCTCTCAAGAGCTGCACTTAGGTGATAGGAATGTCAGATACAAAAACAGATGAAGCTGGTTAATAAGAAAATGATCCTATCACATGTCCCAGCCAAGAACACCAACAGACTTCAAATGAAAAGCACAGGATGTTCCAATGCTGATGTTACAGGGATACGCTGAGGTGTTTTTTAAAAGCTGCTCTACTCAAAACACAATTTCTTCCTTCTCTTGACACTGCCCTGGGAAATACTGCCTCTGCCAGCCCTCTGAAGAGGCAGTCCACAGATCAGCCCAGTTAAACTGAACCACCATGAACCCATGTCATCCACACAGCAGCACTGGAGACTGACTCAGTAGAACAAAGCTGAGATGGGTTTCCCTCTCAGCCCTTGGTATGGTACAAACAACCACAGCAGCCACTGCTCAGAGAAAAAGAAATGAGGTTTCCTGCACTGATTATCATGATTTGTGACTCACGAAAAATGGTCACTGTCCAGTGGAGAGCTGAGTCCACAGAGACCATGGGGAGCCTTAACAAAAATATTCATTGACAGGACTGGSAGAGAAACCAAGGAAAAACCTGTCAAACTGTGCTGAAGCACAAGGTCTCAGGTCATCCTAACTGTAATTAGGCCACAGACATTAAAGAGCAGAGCTGCCAGTCCAAAAGCAATGCTCTCAGAAAGTCACACCCTGTTACTATAAACTGCAGATAGCACAGGCTACAATTTATACAATTATGTCTGAAGTGAAATAATAAAACCTCTCAAAGAATTACATTTGTAATAAAACAGCTATGACAATTCTATTATTATGAGTTCTATGCTTAGGTTTCAAATCAGGTACCTCAAATCAGGATCATTATATTACCAAGRAGGCAGAAACAGAGCAGTGCAGCCAATGTGCCAAAAATTTGTGAGGAAACCAAGTAGAATGCTAGGAACACCCTTGGGTTTTTCATGCACTTGTCGCAAGCAACACTCAAGACCTTCCATCCCTGCCCAGCCCATTCCCAGGAGCACCACAGGAGTGTGGCTGTGACACCCTGGAATGCAACTCACCAGTCTGGAAACGTGATTTCAGCACGTCTGGTGGGATGGCAACTGCCCAGTTGAAGATCCCAGCCAGGCCTCCAGCAAAGAGGATCCTAGGCACACTGAGGTCACTCACACTGTGGCAGGATCAGAGTGAGGTGGGAGGAAAAGGTGAAGAAAAGATTTAAAAAGGAGAAAAAAAAACTTGTTGTTTTGACTAAGGTGACAATCAAAAAGACAGCCTGGCTGGCAGCCAGAARGCAGCACAATGCTGCAGACAGAGACAGTGCAGTATCTGAGCAACTTTTCCAAGAYGGACCAACTCCACCCCAAAAATTCAAATATTTTTGTTCAGAAGCACACACACACATATGCTCTGGGGAAAAAAACCTCAAAAACCAAACCAACCCAACTAAACCCCAAAAAAAAATCCAACAAAGCCCCCCAGCATTTTGTGTCCATACAGGGTTGAAACTACTTTAAGTATTCCTTCCTTGGCTAGTAAGATCCAAACTGGRATCTGAGAGAAACTCAGAATATTATTTTAATTGTCAGCTAACCCCGGACCAAACCAGTTGAACTCACTAGATGAGCAACCATTCTTCTCTTTWAAAAATTTGCTTTGATGATACTGCTGTAAATCTCTTTGTAGCTGGGGAGATGAATCAGCAGTGTCTGGGAAGTGCAGAGAGTGGTGCCTGTGAGATTTCACTGACCTCTTTCCCTGCGGGGTCAGAATGTTCTTCAGCCACTCGTACGTCATGAAGTACATTCCGCTGGCCGGGACGTCTGGTGGGTAAACAGCAAAGGCTCTGAGGAGTGGGAAACCAAAGGAAGCCCAGAGGCACCCCAGCCCCATGCCAGCCCAGCAGCACCACTAAGTACATACAGATTTTTTTCTCTGAACCTCTTCTACAAACAAAATAAAAATCTTCTGCTGCCTTAGACAGAGGAGGCTGAACTTTCCCATGGAGAGCAGGTGCTAATGGCAAGAACTGGAAAATAACTTTTCTGTCAGCAGCCTTTCAAACCAGGCTGTAACCTGGTTACATTACACTAATGATCAGACAGCTCTAAACTGTCCAAATTTCTGCACAGCACATCACAGCAGCGCAGGAACTTCATGAATTTTGCACACTATTAGTTCTAATGATTCTATTTGGGTATTTTTTTCTGCATGTGATGGGTCTTGTTTTGGTTTTTTTTAAGCTACTCCCACAGCCTATTCTTATTCCATACCTAAACTGGAGAAGCAGCCCCTATCTAGGGACACTGCCAGAGTTACACTGCAGGCTGCTACACTTGTGTGAGAAGCAGAGGATAGAACCAATTCCTAAACTGAAGTAACAAAATACAGAAATTTCAGTTTTTCAAAGGGAAATTACTAAAATACGTAAAGGATTCTGGGTCTGGCACAATTACTTGTTGTTGTATTTGAGAGAGGGGTCATGACATCCCAGTTCAAAATAACCCAGACTCAAAAGGGTAGAAAGCATAACTGCTGCCACCACATATTTTAAAGCASTCAGTATTATACAGCAACAGTCACAGAGAGGCATAAGCCTTCTCTCAAGGAGGAAAAAAAGAAGAAAAAAAGAAGAAAATATTTTTTTTAAAAGCCCACTTCTGCATTTTTCTCTTCTCTTTGTTCTCTCTGCTCCTCTCCTGAAGTCTCTCATTCCTCTTGGCTTCTCAGATCTTAATTACTTCCTATATCCCTCTGATCCTTGTCATCTAATCTCTTCCTCACCCACTGAGAATCTCATGTTTATTTCTCAGGCCCTTTGAGGCACTGGAGTAGCTCTGCAGACTGGAAAAAAAAAAAAAAAGAAAAAGAAAATGGGTGACACAGCCCCTCCACTTGCCTAAAGGGACAGTGAGATCTCCCACCCTGTGTCAGGCCTGTCATCCTGCAGGGATGGGCCAGCCCTGTCCCTCACCTCTCATGAGGGTCAGCACGGTTCCCTTGTACACGCCGCGGATCCCGGACTCGCGGTACAGCTGCTTGGCACAGTCCAGGGAGCCACTGTACTTGGTTTCACCTGTAGCTGCCTGGATCTGCAGGGTTAAAGGGAGAGTTTCTGACCACTGAAGGTTTCTGGTTAATGCAGAATCATTCCTCACATGTGTTTCCAGAGAGGAAGGAGCACACACTCCTGCCTAGGGAGTTCTGCTCACTTGAGCAGCTCTCACACTGAAGCTGAGGCTGTGGTTACTGTTCCATGCAGAGAACAGATTCTCCTTTATTTTTGCACAGTGTAAGTTTGAAATAAYTCAAGTCACTTAGGTAATTCCACACCGACAAAAAGTAGTCTTCAAATAGTGAAATTCAAACCATTTGTATGTGTATAAAATCTCCCATGATAATATCCTGTCAGAACTAACATGTGACCACCCATCACTGTATTAACAGAGTTCAACACAGTCTGAAACAAGCAGAGCTTCCCACACCTGCTAAAGATGGCATTTCATTTGTTCAGGTTTGCATTTTCCAACAATACTTTCAAACCCCCGCAGGAGGTGCAGAGCYAACAGCCACCCAAATGTCAGAACACTGGAAATGCATTCCTTAGCTCTGCATGGGAACTGTCAAGGTAACAGAACTTCTTTGCACCAAAAAGAGTCTCATGATCTAGGAGGTTTACACCTTTTTTTTTTTTTTTAACTAAAAGTTTCATTCAGAAAAAATTGACTTTTCCATACTTTGAAGTGGACTGAGGCATCCATGGATGCCTCATAGAGTGTCCCACAGCATAAAGCTTGAGCTGTGTAAAATGAATAGAGCAATTACTGCTGTGTRTACTTATACTGTCACAGTGGGTTTGTTTAATGCTTCTTCCTGACACAGCTGCATTAAATGACAGTTGTCTCAGTCCTGTCAAAAAACAGAACAGAGTAAATGCACTAACCAAAGAAATTCCTGCTATGGAAAGCCAAGACCACTAAAATTAAATTCCCATCACCACCATCCAATGCCTTACCTGTAAAAGGCACTTGATTCTCTCTCCTGGAGCCATGATTACTGTTGTGAACACTCCTGACAACATGCCAGCAGCAAACAGCTGAGGATATCTGCCCCAAGGAAACAGAAAAGACCCTAACACAACACAGCACACAGGAAATGAAGGGCAGAAAGACCCCTACATCCCCAGGTGATGCTGTTCCACATCAGTGGAACTTGAAATACAAACACTGCTTTTATCAGTGCAGAAGTGCCTTGTCAATGCAGRGCTAAACATTTAAGATCTCTAGGACTCAAAGCACTGGTTCCCACAGCAAGCACAACTCAGCTCTTCATATCCATTCTATTTGCTAATACCTCTTCTACTTATATTTTTTGCTATAGCATTCCCCATTCATTTTCATTCCCTTTCACTTCAGTCTCTTCCTCCTCCAGTCCCCCATACTCTTCTCAGTGACCCCAGATTCCACACAGATATTCCTGCTTGTGCAGCCAGAAGCCTCCTTTCCATAACCTCTCACTCCCTCACTCCTTCAGTCTCTGCCAAAGTCGAGTCTGTCCCACCAACCTGTCATTATCCCAAACACTCAGCACCTACTTTCACGTGGCAAAGTCTCCATGACAAAAATCCCTTTAACAAGCTGAGTTTCTCCATCACAAATGGATGTCCACTATCTTTACATCCAGCCTCCAACTACCTCCCCTAGTAAGATAACCTAATATCTCAATTTAATCAAATTCCACACCTTCCACTTCTCTCCACTTGCCCAAGAGATGGCATTCTATTCCAACTCCTACACCTTTCTCTACTCTAATTCCCATGATATCTTCCAGACCATTCAGACCTCCTTTGCCACTCCACATGCACCTCCTACTCAAACTAAGTTTAGAGATTTTTAGCTCACCTTGGGATCATTCAGCCCCAGAAAAAGCAGGATAGGCTCCTCAGGTTTCTCTCCATCTTCTTCCTTCCACAACTTCCCCTCAAAATCAGCATGGGAAATACAACCATCCAGCCTGCCTCTAGACCCATAACCACAGCACCAAGAGTCTGACCTTTATTTTTGGGTCTCATGTGCCAGGCTCACTGTACCTTCACTGTGCCAGGTCTGCACCCACAGAACAGCATAGCTGAGCACAGTGACAATACATGCACTATTTGTTCTTTTCCACTGCTCTGCTTGAGAGGAATTCTACATAAAGACTCAAAAATCTACACTGTCCTTGCTCCTTAAAACTTCCTGTTGGCACCATGTGTATAAAACACRAGGCACTGAGGTGATGAGGCTGCTGGGAATAAGTTCATGGTGCACTTGTTGTTCAGTCCCTACTGTTGCCCTGGCCTTTCCCTTCAGTCTTGCCTGCATGAGGACACTGCCATGGTGTGAGAGAGGGTAACTGAGAGTTCCCCAGCACCTCAGCACTGCTTCCCCCTGAGCAATGGCAGCTGTGSTGGCAGCAGCTCGTGTTGCAAGGCCAGGTGTGCTCACACCAGCCCTGTGCAGACAAGGCTCCAAAAGAAACCAAAACACCCCACCACAGTTGGCCCCAAAGGATGGGCTCCTGCTTTTTGACAGAGCTCCTATCTAGCACACAAATAAGGGGATAAAATCTTGCTAAGCTACAGCCCAGTCCCTGGGGAGCTGTAAATCACAGCTCAGCAAACCCATTACAGGAGTCCTTTATGGCTGGGGGGCTCTCTTCATGCACAGGTTGGCTTGTAGAAAGCCCCACCAAGTTTTCTGAGCTTCCTATTGTTGTTTCTGAAGGTCAGACACGTCTGAGAGGAGGGCTGCTCCTCTTTTCAGAAATAATAATAAAACATTTTTATGGCTGTTGCCATATCCTAATGAAGGGCCACAAGAAGACTCATAACTAACAAGGAAAGGAGAATCAGGGCTGTGAATGCTATCAATTCATGCTTGACCATGAATTTATTGCTCCCATAGTTTCTGTTAATAGCAAGCCTGTTGGCAAGCAATCATTACATAACTCTCACTGCGCTCATCCACACCGGAATTGTTCCTCCGTGGCTCCTTCTTGCGTAGAGAGGGAATTGCATCTCACCTGCCCACACAGTGCCTGTTTTAGCCTGTGCTATCACTCCCACGCTTCCAGAAGCATTAAAACATGAGTGGTTTATCTTTCAGAACTATATTTATAACCTAGGAGAAGACACCAATCGACACCACAACTCAACGTGTGACAATGCAGCCTCAGGACGCCTTTCCCAACCGTC
Organism: Cardinalis cardinalis; assembly: GCA_014549065.1. Classification (NCBI taxonomy): domain Eukaryota; kingdom Metazoa; phylum Chordata; class Aves; order Passeriformes; family Cardinalidae; genus Cardinalis; species Cardinalis cardinalis. Next base: position 4,253,913 of record JACDOX010000047.1, on the reverse strand, counting down.
TGATTAACCAGGAACTCACGTCAAAACATCGTCAGGATTTCTCTGCTGGAGTCTCTTTCCCAAGCCAAATCCAAAGAAGCACACAGCAAACATGGGTGTCACCCCGATGATAGGAGCTGCCATTCCTCTATATAAGCCTTGGACTCCCTGCAAGAAACATTATCACAGGAATTACTTGGTTTGGCATAAACTTTGCACACATTTCAACTTGTTTAGAAGGGAAAGGCAACAATCCAGGATAGGATCTATCTAACAGTCAAACTGATCAGAGGAATAAAGGGACTTATTGCTCATTTGCAGTTATACATGTTTAGCTGAGGCTCATGGACTGCTGCAGAGGAAAGTTATCCTTCCTGGGAAACCCTGGCACCACTGATGCCCTTCTAGAGCAATACTCATCACTGGCATGTACATCTCAGGTATGGGAGGGGAAGGTAAAAGCCCCCTGAATAARAGCCTTAATAGATTATGGCAAGAGAGAACACTCTCACCTGCACACAGAAATGCACCTGTGTCTTATTGGTAACCTGGCAAATGCAGTAGTGTAAAATGCTGACACTGAACCTGAGAACGCTGAAATKAATTCACTTTTTAACTAAAGGAAGAGCCAGGAGAGCAACTGGAATTCCTTCACTCCCTACATGAAATCACTTTGCMACAGAGTCAAGAGCAAATTATTTTTTGTTTCCTACCCTAAATCCAAACTTTCCCCCACACAACATCGCATTTCTAATGTTTCCTTGCATAGGCTACACATATGAAAAAGTTCTAATGAAGAACACAGCAGCTGTATTTATTTCACTTCTCTTGCCTTTAAATTGAACTTTGTCCAATAAAAAGGACAGTTATCTTCCTAGATAAAGGCTAGACACATAAATTAAATATTTGCTGGTCTCTGCACCCCTTTCTTCCCCCTGTCTCAATAAACCAGCTCATCCCGGTATATGCTTAAGTCTCACAGGCACAACCAGCTCTGCCATGAAATTGCACCTGGCTGAGAGATCAACCACTGCTGCTCAACCTCCCCTTGGGCACTGGGAAGCAAAAGGYCTTGGCAGAGAGGTTTAGTAGTTTTCCTCACAGAAATGGATGAGTATTGAGTAGGAGTGGAGAGGCAGCAGTGCTTTTGAACTTCCCATCACAAGGCTGTTATTATGGCTCAGCTCTGACGTCCGTGCTGCAGCAGGGGTGTTAAAAACTGCCAGGGATTCAGAGCTGGCACAGCATTCCACTCCTTTGTGGGAGAGACCAGGCAAACAAGATTTGCTTTGGTTATATAACAACCTGTTAATACCACAATGGAAGGAGATTTCAGATTTTGAGGCAAATCTTTCATTCAACAGGGAGTTACCTAACGAGATCCAGCAGTCAGAAATGAGACTTCAGGCAAGCAGATAAACAGCTGGGCTTTACAGCCAGAATTTCCAAAAGGTAAATAGCTGCTGAGAAAACTTAAAAAGCAGAAAATTGGACTATCTGTCAATTAAAGACTTTAAATCAAGGCTGTATGCCTTTCTAAAAACAAAACAGACTAGCTCAACAGCATGATCATGATGATTCAGGAGTAAAAAACACTGTCCACTTYCTAGAGAAGGTTGAACAACTACTGTAATTGACGCTCTGCTCTCAAAAAAAGAAAAATATAAAAAAATCTACAAATCAAAGATCCTCTGCCTTCTCACAGGTGGCATAACACCTTATAGAAGAAAGTTAAAGTACTACTTGTATCAACAGAAGTCATTACCCATATTAGAATTTCCAAAGATGACKCCAAATACCTGCAAAATCCAAAGGCCAAAAAGCAACTGCCAACATTTACTCCAGTCTAACTTCAGACATTAGTTAATATCAYGCTATTTTGAGCCCAAAACATTTCTTAGCAAAACAAAGATACATGTACCTGGAGCACATGTAYAGTAAGTATTCCCCAAGCTTTGCAATCTGCTTAAAAATGTTAATTAGAATCAATTTGACTGACAACCCAGGAACTGTAGAGTTTCTCTGTAGGATTCATTCCTACGTTGTACAGAAACAAGTGATAATCCTGGCAGATGTCACGGTACCTCTCCAACAAGAGTCTTTCTGAAGCAGTCAAAGGTCCCAGAATAGAGTGGGGGCTGGCCAGGCTGTGGCTTAGGCTGGGTTTGCAGTCTGACCTAGTGAGAGGGAGAGGAAAACATTACTTTATTAAATATKACATACTACACTTTGATCGACAGAACACCTCTGGCTATTACAGAGTATGCTTTGTGACTGGACCTGAAGATCATGATAGAAACACTGACATCATTTTAGCCCTCTGCAGAAGAGAAGAGATTGAATTTTAATGTAATGAGTAGTTAATGTATTTAACTGTCCGGCTGAGGACCCCAGCTCCCTGGACCCCACAGGGTCACTCCTGGCCTTCCCCTAGGGCAAGGGCGCGGGGTCCGGCCGCGGGACGGGGCTGGTGGGCGCATCCCAGCTCCCATCTCCTTCCAGCACCGGGAGCACCGAGGCTCTTTCACCGCCGCTCTTTGCCCGGTTTCTCACTAAAACCGGAACCGCCACAGCCCCGGCCGCCGCGCCGCCAGGGGGCGCCCTACTGAGGCCCGGCGCAGCCTCCCCGCGGCGGTACCGAGCCCCGCCCCCCGCGCAGTGCCTGCTGGGAGCTGTAGTTCTGCCATAGCGCCCACCGGGACCCGCGCCGCTCCCGCGCAGTTTCTGCCGGGAGCTGTAGTTCCACCCTCCGGTRCCCCGACAGCACCGAGCACCGGCCGCCCCCCTCGTTCCCGGGCGCCCCGCGCCACTTTACCTTGATGGTGTCCAGCGGGTGCCCCACGAACACCAGGCAGACGCCCCCGAAACCGCCAGCGAAGAAGTTCTTCAAGGGGCTGATGGGCTGCGGCTGCTTCGCCATGGCGACGGCGGCGGAGGGTGAGAAGCGGGACCGGGACCGGGGTCGGGGCGCTGCGTCCCTGCCGAGCCAATGCCGCCCCCTCCGCGCCGCGACCTTTAGCCCAGTGCGGGGCACGCCGGGAAGCGGGCGCGGGGCGGGCCGGGACGGCGGCGGTGCGAGGGGCCGCTCCCGGCGCGGCCACTGGGCGCTGTCACCGGCCGAGCCCGGCCCGGGGGCCGCTCCTCAGGGCGCGGGGCCGCTTCCCCCCGCACACCCGCAGTGGTTCGGCCGCTCCCCCCCGCCCCAGCGCCGTGGCCCGGCCCGGCCCCGCCCCGCCCGGCGGAGGTGACGCACCGGGCCCGGCGGTTCCGGCGCGCAGAAGGAGCTCGGGGCGCCGCTCTCGCCGCCCGCCCGGTGAGTGCGGGGCCCGGCCGCGCCGGGGCTGGGGCGGGCCCGGCGGGAGGGATGCGGGGCCGCTTATCCGTGCCCGGTGCTGAGCTCGGCGCTCCGTCCCGGCAGAAGCTCTCGGGCTCCGGGCGGCCGTGCGGGGGCCCCTCCTGGCCCCGCCGCCGCCCGAGCTTCCCGCACGGCTTCTCTCCTCGCTGCCCTCCCGCGAGCCTGCGGCGCTCGGGCTGTGCGGGACGGACGAGGGGCTGCATTCCGCTCCCATTCCGAAAGAATGGAGCCGAGGTATCTTAAACGCGCTGGGTACCCGAGCCCAGAGGTGTCCTGGRATCCCACAAGGATGGGAATAAGAAAAGAGTGATGTRGTTGAACTAGTAAYGAGGTGGATCACATAATGTGGTGGCACGATGGAAGGCATTTTGTTTCAAAAGACCTTGTTAAGAATTGTGTTGCAAAGCAGGAGTCGGGGAAAGGGCGCTGTTGGAGGTGATAGATAGCAGAGGGTAGGGGTGGGTGTGTTTAGGAGTTTCTGAAAGAGGCTGGAGCAAGAGAGGTGACTAAATTGTATCAGTGTTAGTGAAGATACAGGAGTATCTTTGATTAAGGTGGTTAAGGAGGAGATCATCCTCCCTTGGATTGGAAAGTGATCTAAGTATGGTTTAAAAATTTATAATTTAGTCTTGGGAGCTATGGTCATTATTTAATCTAAATAAACCTGGCTTTTTTGACCCTATCTTTTGAGCTTAACATCTTTATTGTCTTAAAAATTAGTGCTCTCAAGTAGTAGCTCTGCCCTGTCTTTGAATTCAGAGAGTTTGATTTGGGCATTGGGTTGAGCATAGGTGAGGTGAGTTTTGTTCCTGGTTTTCCAAGGACCCTCCTTTGCTTTGTCCACAGAGCATGTGCCGTTATGCTTCCTTTCCCTTCACTTGTGCCAGTGTGGTGTCCAGTTATGCTGGAAGTGAGCTCTTTCCTTGAATCTTGGGACAGGAGTCACAGAAGTCACCCAGTCCTGCAGACTGCTTTCCACTTGATAAATCCATGTGTCCATTGCCTGTGCAAACAGTTYCTCTGTTTGCTCACAAAACTGTGCCAGTGGCACACTGAGACATCTCTGCACCCAGGGATGGGTGTGCAACTGGGAGGTACTGGGCAGGCCCCTGTTCTACCTGGATATCTACAAACATCTCAGTGCTTGGGTGTGACTTGCYATGTGTTGGAATAGCAGAGGGCCCAGTGTTTTCATGGTTTTTTTTCTCTCTCTTGAGTGTGGAATGATCTGAGTGAGTTTGAGAAGTTCCCTGGCCTGTGAGACTTGCTCAGGCTTTGTGGTGGCTGAACAAAGTTGTTGCACTCTGGGCTGTTGGTGGTCCACACTGGGGTTAGGGACTCAAATAAGTAATTCTTTTAACATAAGTTTTAGCAGGTAAAGATCCATTACAGCTTTTATGCATGAACTCAGTGTCAGTGCAGATTAAGCCCAGACTCTAAGCAGGGTAGAGGGAAGGATGGGGGTTTGCCTTGTGTCTGCCACATCAGATTTCACATCTGTCTCCTTCCAGTATGGAGAGACTGTGTCTGTTCCTCTGAAGTCCTGTGGAAAGCAGTGCTATAAATTGTTTGTGTGCTGTGGATAKCTAAGGAATCAAGAGGCAAATGAAAGGAATGAAGACCAGAATTCAGGAGGTAATTTAATTAGGTGCTAGTCTTCAGCCTCTCTGGAGGTTTGTATCTCCTGAAATCACTGAAGCCCCTCAAATTAATTGTACATCACATCTCTTCCTGGTTATTCTCTGCTGCCTGGTCAAGTGACTGGAAACAAAAAAAAAAAAAAGAGTTGAGGAAAATAATGAAAATCTGTGGTTGAGATTTCCTGTGCTCTAAAGTCAGGATTATCAAAGCTTGATTATGGTTTCCCCAGCAGCTACAAATTGCAACACTGAGGGAATATATTTGAGTGGCAGAGCTGACAACATAGTCATGCAGAATGGGAATGTTTTTAAGGGATCAAATACATACTGTACATGCTGCTTGTGGAAAAGAGAGCTTTGATTGTAATAGACATTTTTGAATGTAAAATATGGTTACAGCATTGTTTTAATTCTTCTGTATTTAATRTATTCTCTCTAAAYGAAATAATTTGGTTAAATGGAAATTTACGACGAGATGACCATAATTGAAGGTTGATTCATGCTTTACTGCTGAATCTTTTAGAGCTCAAATTTGTATGGCTTAGTTACACAAGCAGATTTGTAGTTCAGATAAGTATCAGATGTGTGAATTTTCCAAAACAAGTGAGAATCTTAAAAATAAAGTTAGCCGCTCTGATTCTTCTTCAATAGCAGCTGTCAACACCTGAGCAAAAATTTGTACTTTCAAAAGGTAAGAAGTATATATTGAGAAGGCAATAAATAAAAATTTAATAAGCCACATCACGTCCAGTAGAACCAATTTAAAGGGATGAACTAGTTTCACAATTTCTTTTGAGATGATATTGAAGACTCTTAAATTGTGTGCATGTGAGAGATCTGTTTGATGGTCTTATTTTCCTAAGTCTCACTTAATGTCTGTGGTTCTGAAGCAATATGGATTTGTACAGAATATTACAGGTTGTACAGGATATCACAGGTTGCCTTTCTACCTACTATGGCCATAGATAAGGGGGTTCTGTTTTTCCTGTTAATTAAATAGATAGGATGCTACAGCATTGCAGGTTGTTGATAAAGAACTTTGTCATAAATTCAGTTTTTTCTCTGAGAAGATCTGTAGTGAAGGTTATGCAGCCAGTTTCCAAATGTCAGAGGTCACGGGGCCTGCACTGGGGACTGGGATGCAGTGTAATAACTCCACCTCCAAGGATCTGGACCTGTCCTGTAAGAACAGCGTTGGCTTTGGAGGTGCAAGAGTCACAATGGATCCAAACCAGGGACAAGCACAGCAGAATCCTCTTTACTGGGCCCTTGGGTTGGTCTGTTCCTACCTGCTTGATCACCTATTTGTTGTTGACGTAGCACCTCTTAAATTTCTTAGGCACAGAAAAAACTGTTTTTCCTCCCTTAGGAGACAGAGCTCAGATGAAATCAAAAGAACGATAAAGTTTGGAGGAAAAAAAAGAAGCTGCACTTGCTTTCCTGGTCTGCAGTTGGGCAGGGCATTAAGATGTCCGTGGACATGAACAGCCAGGGCTCTGACAGCAATGAAGAGGATTATGACCCTAATTGCGAGGAGGAGGAAGAGGATGAGGATCCTGGGGATATTGAGGATTATTATGATGGGGTAGCTAACGACGTGGAGCAGCAGGGAGCAGATGCCTTTGATCCAGAGGAATATCAGTTCACCTGCTTGACTTACAAGGAGTCGGAGAGCACTCTCAATGAGCACATGGCCAGCTTGGCTGCCACGTTAAAGGTGAGGAAAGGTTTGTGCATTCACACAGCTGGGAGACAAGTCTGTGGTTGAACAGGCAAATGCTGAGAACACAGCTCTAATGAAAGCTGTGGCAACGTTGCTGTTATGGGGGGTTGGAGGAKCATTGTTGAAGGTCCCTTGTTTGAAACTGACTCAAAGTTTTACAATTGTTACATACTGGAAAAATCTTCCTTATTGAATGTTGATTCTTTTTTTTTTTTACAGAGCTGAGCTTCATGACCAAAATGCCTGAGTTATAACTCTGCATTAACACAATGCAAAGAGGGTATATAGAAAAGAAACAAATCAAACCATAAATGGTGCAATTTGGTACACCTGTGTTTGAGAAGATAACTGACAAATAGGAATACATGCTAAAACTCTGTAATTTTAATGAAAACACTTTTCTTGGTTGGTTCTGAGAGAATAATCACAGATTTTCAAAGACAGATCAGCTGTCATGCCAGTTATTAACCCTGCTGTTGCAGTGACAGCAATTCAGTACAGTGAAGTTGCCACCTCTTGGACCAAGTGTGACTTAATTCATCACAGAAAAATCTCACTCAGCGTCAGCTCCATGGAGTTATGCTCAATAAGACTTTTGTGATGTCTTCTTTCTCTTTTTGTAACTGATTACTGTAGAGTCAGTCAAAAGAGGAGGCAGGCTAGAGGAAAGCAGAGTKTCCTATGCTCTAGATGTGGACACTGGGTTGAAATTACTGCTGCATCTGCTTTGTAAGAAACCAGGTGTTCTAGTGCTTGCTCTTGTCTGGTGCAGCCATGGAAGCAGGACAGGTGATGCTGCAGCATGTTAAAAAAACATATTGGRTAGGTTTTGATTCCAATTCATTCTGTCTGAATCAAATCTAATTTTAAAAATGAGAGGGATCTCTTGATCTTTATTTGCACGTCAGTGTCCTGTAGAAAGAGTATAACCATGAAGCCTGAGGACTATGAACCATAAACAACAGGTTTTAAAAGGCACCCATAATTTGGTGATTTTGCCACCTGTTGTGCTTGTTCCCAGCATTTACCACCTCAGAAAATGAAGTTGTACTTTTTCTTGCTCTTAAACTTGTCTCTGTAATTACCTCAAAATGTGCATTCTGAGCTCTGTATGCCTGCAGTTCCCTACAGATTGTCAGAAACTGGAGGCAAAAGAAAAGTACAAGTGGGAATAGTTGGTCAGCACTTCTGGTCCAGCTGCCAGTTGCTTTTGGTTCTTAGCAATTCAGATTTAGAACAGCTTTTCTGTGCCTTATTTTCGGCCTTCTAATGGAACACCCTCCTAAAAGGTGACCCTTGCCATATTGTTCTCTTGAATTAAATTACAGAAAGCAATACTTTTAGTCCTTAAAATCAGGCTTCCAGTGTTAAAATAAAATYTTCACGAGTTCTGAAGGTCTCATTGAGCATATGTTATAATTGCCCAGACTGTACCAACCTGGTAGCTCAAATCTCATCCCAAATAGTACCCAAGGAGAGAAAATTAGGCTTTTTTAATATCAAAAATATGCCTGCATATTTACTGTTACAATTAAGTGCCACACACTTTGGTTTGTGCATAAGAAGATGAAATTGAATTTGAGTAGCAGTTTGGAATTATGGGATCTTGTAAGCCACACACTTAGCCCTTGAAGTGCCACATTAACTCTCTTTTCTCCAGCAACAATAGCCCCACAGTGGCATTTTTATTGGGTTTTTCTTGTGTATCTGCAGCATTTGCTTTTTGCTTCCTGGCATATTTGCTTACAATTCTTCAACAACCCTGTCTTCCTTCTCCTCTCTCTCCCCCAAGGAAACTTGTGATTTTGTTAGTTTTGAGGCAAAATGGAATAGAAGGAATTAGTATGAAATTAGCAAGCATAGAGAAGAAGGAAATGGCATGGAGCATGCTGAACTATTTATCATAAYTATTTTCAATGGACTTAATGGATATGAGTAAACTGGGGTAGACTTTTAAAAKAATTCTATTAACTTCTTTTTTATTAATTTGCTTGAGCTGTAAAAACTGCTTTTTCTTTTTAAAACTGCCTTTCACAATATCTCAGTTTTCCTTGGATAGTGATGATTGTTCTTCTGGAGCATCTAGTTAATTTTGATTTCATCTCAATTGTGATAGATACTGATTACATGGTGCTTTTTCAGCATTAGCCTGTATCTAAGGCAGAGTGGTTGCTCCAACAGGGAAGGCTGAAGGTAAATGAAGGATTATCTTCAGGAGGTACAATATTGAAGCCAATGGATGACTTGGCATTTGAGTGATTTACTATCACAGATTGGTAGATTAACACAATTCCCTAAAGGGAATAAAAAATAAATGCAATGAATGGGCTTAAGGCTGGGTTGGAATGTTCTACCACTGTCTGTTCTCATGAGGGCATTCACTTTCTGAAGGTTAAACTCCAGGACACATACATGTGTATTGAGTGGCTTTTTTCTTTGTGACATATTGTCTGCACACTTAAAAGATCAGAAACAGAATTTCAGAGCTTTRCATCTTCATATTTGCTGTCTGTGCTGTTAGTGGCTAATAACAGTTTAAATAGATAGCATTTCATTTGCTCTGCTCATTAACCTCAACATTTATTTTTCAAACTGTTTTGCTCAGCTATTTCAGACTGATTGTTAAATTCCTATTTTATTTTAAAGCATTGTAGTGAAGGGTGGTCTTTGGAAACCTTCTTGGCTGTTTGCATTCCCCATGAGTTATAGCTGACCKTGTTCTCATTCTTGCTGAAGGCACTGAACTGAGCAAACCTTGCACTGGCTGGTTAATGTCAGRTCAGGTGTGAACACCCTGCACATGTTTAAAAGTTTTCATGAAATATTGAAAGAGAATCTCTCTTAAACAAAATGTTTGTGTTTTGTTTACCCCAGTTAGAAACAGCACTCAGTTAAAATCTGAAGTCTGATAAAAGCATATGACCCTGCATGTAGGTAAATGTATGTCCTTGTATCTCTTATTGTCGTAGGAAACTTTTGCCTCAAAATCTTCTGACTTTTTTTTGTCAGTGGGGAAATCTGGGTAGAAACATTGGTGCAAACAAGGCAGCAGGAGACTAAACCAGCTGTGCGGTGTGACAGGCCTGCAACTGCATTAGTGGTTATTCCASAACCATACAGAAGCTGGAGAGATTTAATAACTGTTACTCTGAGAGTTTCTCCTTAATTTTGGTTTTAGTAAGAACTGTGAGTTCATTGATGTTCAAGGAAAAGACGAGGAAATCTTTGCTGCTTGGTTAATGCTGTTAATATGAAGATCTGAGGACGGTCCCATTAATACCCTGACTAAAATTAGGACGGGCTATCTCTGTTGAAACATACCRGAAGAAAATCTTAAATGAATACCCAAAACTGTGCTTCTCTGACCAAAAGGCCTGTGAATTGAAGCAGGTCACTTTTAATTCCTGAAAAGGTCACTTGACTGCAGTCAACAGTTGCAARGGACAGTTCTCTCAAAAGCACAGTGCCCTATATTGCCTGCACACCAGCAAGTGAATTCACAACAGTTCTTTTTAAGAAATACATATAATTATAAGATACARTATCTTTCAGAAATAATGAATTAAAATGGTATAGTAGTAGCTATGCTTTCGAGATAACTCTGTCAGTTGTTATTGAGGGATTGTGGGTCCTGGAGTGGCTTATCAGTACATGCAAACAGTGTGATACTCAGCAGTTGTACAAACAAAGCTGAGCCTGCCACTGGCAAGCAGTGAAGTGTGTGATGGTGTCATATTGTTTTTGTTTGTTAATGTTGCTTCCTGGCTCTGCTGAGGGTCTCCATACATGCCTGGAGTACCTAATGTTTYGAATAACTGGCAGTGGTTTCTCTGTTCCAGTGATGAGGTGGATTTTTCTAGTGTTACCTTTTTTTTTTTTTAATAAACCACTAGATAAAACAATTGCAATYAGAATTTATGCAAAAAAATTTACCTTGACTTTAGATGTTAGCTGATTGTTAGTCATGAGGAAACTGATCTTTCTGCATATGCAGGCTAGCAAGGGAAGGTAGTCATGTGGTTCTACAGGTAATTGGAATTGTTGTCTTTCCACTAAAACCAAAGGTATTGTAAGACTGAAGAACTTGAACTTTTCACTTCATTAATTTGAGTGATCTGCTAATATTTATCAGAGAGCAAAAAACTTACTTCCTGTGCTTCCTGAAATTACAGCTTGTGATGTGGGTGTTTTTAGCTCTGTCCCTTGAAGAGTAAATCTTGGTAGATGCAAAAAGTATTTGATATCATTATATAATTCTGTTAATCTATGTTATCTCTACTGATCTTTCAGAGATAAACCAGTTTTTCATGTATTCTGGCTCACCCTACTGATGTTGCATCTTTTCATGGAACCAGATAAGTTTTTACTCATGAAAACACATCCCTCTGAGGCTGCTCCGCACACTCAAATTGCCCTGACMCAGAGCAGTTAGTTTGTAGAGCTGCTTGGTGAGAGCTGGCAGTGCTCCTTTGGAAATGCCATCTCCAGCAGAGCCAGGGTCATGTGCATGGGGCTGGCAGCCCGTGTGAGCAGCCCTCCTGAAGGAGCCTGTTCCTGCAATCACAAAGTGTCTGTAAAGAGCCCTGTGTCAGGAGCCTGGTGTGTCTCTGTGTGTGTGTCTGTGTGTGTGTGCCCTGCTGTATTGCTGTTCAAACCATGCCCCAGAGTGTGCTGTGGGTGCTGCTTATCTGAACCAACCTGCCGTGCCATCCTTTCAATGCCATGAGGACTTCATGAAACTTTCTGCAATGTAAAATGGCACTGTTAAAGCCTCACTGTGCCTGGGTACCTCAGGTGCAGGAGAAGGATTAAAGGTCCTTAATGTATTAARATGCATGTACATAAGAGCAGTGTTTCAAAAACTTATGTTCAAAGCTTAAGTCCATAAGCACCGACGTTGGTAAGCATTAGTAAGCAGAAAATATTTAAATATCATTTTTTATAAATGGCAGAACCTGATAGGCAAATTTGACTTTTTCACAGMACCCCTGTAGTGCTGTTTGGCAAAGATAACAGGCTGTATCTAAGTACCAATAAACCCCCAGATGAGTCAGGACATGCAGGTTTATATCTATACTGTGTTCTGTATTTAACACCAAGCCAACATTATGTGGGACGTGCAGTCTGAAGCTGTAACCCTTAGGAGCACTCGTGTTTGAGACATACCTTTGTCCTTTACCTGGTTTTTATTCTTGAACAGAAAGATCCTGGAAGTTCTCCAATGCAAAAGTTGTGGTTTTGCCTACATGTTCACAGTGCCTGTACTTCAGTAGTATCAAGAGGATATAAGTGTGTTGAACTTCAGTATAATTGTCTTCAGTGTGTCTTGTTTTGGCTCATAAAAATATTTTTGTTTTTAAAAAATGTATTGAATTTTTGTAAACTTCCGGTCAGCAGAATAAGAGAACTGGCCCAGACCTTGCAACCTTGTGACACTTTCCTGGAGTCATTTGAGGAGAGAAAACAATTTTGTTGCTTATTGCCCTGGAAATGCTGAAATTCTCAACTTGACTGAAAAAATGAGCCACAAATGTGGAGGGTGATTATAGCCCACACATTTCTTTGTGATTCACACCTTAAGTGTATCTTAGAGCCAGTATGACTCTGCAGTGAGGAGAATAWTCTGTTCACAGCTGTTAATGAGTGTGGTCTTGGTGGGAGGTAGAGGCAAGACAGAAGTCAATAAAAATGGCAAAACAATCTTTCAGTAACTGTTTCACGTTGCRAGCTTACAGCTGGACATCATGATTACAGGAGCAGCATGGAGCAGCTGAGCACTTTGCCAAATTTGTTTGCCTATTAAGGATGGTGCAGCAGAAAGGAGCTGTGCTGTGCACTGTGAAACATTGTTGTGCAAAGCAGATATTCCTCCTCTTCATCTTTGTATAACACCAGTAAAATGCCCGCAGAGCTGGGGTTGCTGAGTGAAGGACTGTGGTATTTGGGGCTGAGCAGGGATTACTCACTGCAAAGTTCCCTAAGCCCTGCTCCACTGTGGCTGTGTGCACACACCAGTGCTCCCAGTTTGGAGTTGGCTGCCCAGTGTTCTGAGCCACAATGAGTTCAGTGAGTTCAGGTATTACCAGACCACAATGAGTTTTGTGAGTTCAGGTTATTACCAGACCTTTGCTTCTTCCCTGTGCGCCTCCTGAATCATCCTGTCTGTCAGCCAGAAGGAATTGTCCCCTCGTGCTGTGCTGGGAGAGCCCCTTGGCAGGGGCTGTGCAGTGGGGTGAGTTGCTGCTCTTGGCAGCACTCAGGGAGCTCAGTGCAGCACTGGTGGTTCACACTGTGTTGCTTTGGGAAGAATAACTGCAGGGAGGACAGCTGGGGAGTCTCATGTCAATCTTATATCTGTGTGCTGTCTTACAGCTTTCTTGCTGCATTTCTCTCGCTCTAAATCTTTCAAAGAAGGGATCTCATAGCTGTTTTGTAATAGTGCCTTCTGGCATACCAGCTTGCTTCAATGTTTCTGTTCTTTTAATATTTATTTCTGAATTTCCTCAGGAAGAATAGCCTAACAGCTTGAGAAATACGTATGTTGAGATTTCCTAGCTGAGTCCTACTGATCCTGTTTGCTGGCAGCTGCAACTGAAATTGTTGCTGTCCTTGTGTAGGAGAGCAGATGGATTAAAGCCATGTGTAAATGTGGGGAAAGAGCTAGAATTTAACCCCAGATCCCCTTTCTTCAGTATGTGGCCAACTAGGTTATGCACTGACAGCTTCACAACAGTGTGTTTGTCGTCCCCAAAATGCAGTCTGCCTCCTAAATATGCTTATAATCTTGCAGACTGGCACCAGGTCTCTGCATGCCAGAAGGTGAGTGACAGGGTACAGATTAAAACCCTGTGATGAAGCAGAGCTTATGAAGTGCTGGTTGACAAAACCTTCCCATGGTATTGAGAGTGCAGCTACAGTCTCTTAAATGGCATTTCTTACCTGCTGCAGCCTGCAGTCTGTAATCAGGAGAAGGCCTGAAATGTCAGACAAATCATAATCTATACTCTGTGTGAAACCTAAAGGTGGAGGGCTTTTTCTCACTTTTTAAAAAAAATTGACTGAACACAAGAAAAAAAGAAATACAGTATATATGTTTTTGTTTTAAGACTATCTGTTTTTCCTGTTAGATGAAATTAATTTCAGTTCAATTTTGAAAACAATCTTCTTATGCTCAGAAACCTGTAATAGGTATGAAGGATTTTGCTACAAGGCTGAAAGACTGAACACTTGGGGTGTTCATGGCAGGTGATGTGAATCTTCATGAGTTTTCTACTAGGATTACATATTGGAAGTCTGCTTACAAGAGGTAGATCAAAGGACAAAGTATGGTCCAAAAAAAACCTTTAGGTTGCCCTTTCTTAATTCTTGATACTGCTGCAGTTTTTTGAGAAACCCTCCAGTAGAAACAGGGCAGTCACATAATTTTTCCAATGGGGCATGGAGGGAGTCAGATCTRCTTTCCACAAGAAAAACAAGTGTAAAATGAATTTTTTTCCATTTGTGGGTTACTTTCCTTACCTCAGCATACTGAAGTAAAGCATGTCTGAAGGGATTTTTTCTTCAGTGAAATTACTCAATACAAATTATGGTTTCTTTATAAGGTATTACTGTACTGCCAGCCCAGCTCAGTCTCTATTTTGCCATAGTTTCTCACCAACAGAAACCATTTCAGAGGCTTTTGCTCTGTGTGCCTTTCCTGTTGTAAAGAATTTTAGTGTGTTTTTAGAGGTTTGGGTGCAACACACAAACTAGTATCTTTTGAAGTTCATCCTTTCATTGTAGAACTAACAAAAACTATTTGTGGATTAAAACAAATGCTTCTCAAGATTAATCCTATTTGTTTCAATCTATTTGTATAAAAACCTTTGATTAGGGAAAATAAAAGAAGTGGAAGCTACATTTCTTTATGCCAGATTTGTGTTCTTCTTGAGCAGGCATTTCAGTGCAATCCTGATCTAACAGGAATTGTCAGCTTGGTGCAAAGCCGTGGGATGTCAGCTCCAACCAGACCCTGTCATCTCCAACTCATTCTGAATTGAATCTTTTTAAGAATCATGTGATGATCATTGTTTTAAATTCCTGGTACCATATYTCTGTAAAAATGAGGATTGAAAGGCACATCCAAAAAATAGGCCTTCCCTTTGAGAAAAGTGAAATGAACTGATGAGATATGCATGTGATATAAATATGCTTGAGCAATTTCTGTAGAATATAAGCTCTTCAAAAGATGGTGGGTTTTTTAGCTTTTAGGAAACATTTCTGTCTGAATTAGCAATTGTCAAGGTGGCATGGTTGAAAAGATTTTCTGCTGTAAAGAGATGAAACAGCTCTCTAAACACCTTGGCTTATCTAAGGCAGCAAGTTGAGACAATTGTTTTAGAGACCTCTGAACACAGCAAGGGACCTGCAGAAATTCTTTGCAAACTCTTTTGATATTGTCTTATSCTAAAGAGTGCCAGACTCTCTTTCACACTTCAGAAGTGTGAGAATTTTGCTTATCTTGGAGACTTAAGAACCTAGAAGATAAATGGAGATGGAAATAATAATGAAAAAAAAAATATTGTGCACTCTTCCAGAAGATGAATACATTTGTGTTTGGTGCAGTGGCGTTATGATTTTGTTCCTCTTTCAGAATCTGATTTTGTTCAGCACTATGTAAAATCTTCATTCTTTTTTACAGCTCCTGTAGAGCCTTTTCCTTATGCAGAGCAGCTTTCTCGTGGCACCCTTGCTCTGTGCATAGGCACTGCACCCCTTTTCCAGTGCACTGATCAACATTTGGTGCCATTCCTGATAAACAGCAGCCCTCCATAAGYCAGAGTTAAACTGGTGGAGGTTTGGAAGAGGCTTTGGAGGTGATAAAGTTCCTGTTTTAGAATAAAGCTGGAAATGGCAGTTCGGATGAGATTCTGTCTGTTCAGCTTTGCTGCCACATCATGGAGAAAGAAGTTTGGTCTTCTATCTGAAAGGTTCCAGGTTCAGATTTGGACTGGGCTTATATTTGATATTAAAGTTTTAAGCTGTTGGTGGTGAAATGAAAATGAGGAAAAGAAAAAAAATAGCATGAATGTTGCTTTCAGCTTCTAAACTTTATTAAATTTAATCCCAGATASAGGAGTTTGGGAGAAGTCAGGATATACAGAAGTACTGGCTGGGACAAATAATTGATGGGTTGCAGGCAAATACTGGAGGAGTGCAACATATGGAATAAACATTCCCCTTTGCACTGAGGTCTGYAGAAGTGTTTCACTGAAAGAAGCTGCTGCCAGCAAGACACCAAGTGGGCTGTGTTACTGCCTTTTTTGGTTCTTAGGATTCTGAAATGAGAATAGGACCGTTTAAACAAAGTAGACAATTTATCAGAGGCATAATTTTTTTTAATGTGTTTTGTATGAGACAAAGCATTTCTGTTCCTGAGATCTTGTGGCACCCAGTGATTGACAGTGGACTGAATCAATGCTCTTTCTGAAGTGTTTTGTAAGTTTGAGTTACTTCATTGGGTGAAACTCYTGCCTGTCAGGGAAATGCTTCATTGGACAGTGTGCCAGCAGTATCAGCTTCTGTATGGTGCATCTTCAGTACTGTAAGATACTGAATGTATATACATGGACCAAACTTCTGATTGCAATGGTAATTTTCTGTGTTCAACATGTTTTTGCTCCTGCTTACAAAGAAATACTTCAGCTGCTCTGGGGTGTTATTGTGGAAGAAGTGGCTGACTTGGTACAATCATTCAGTCATTGAAGAGAGGCTGGGGAACGCTGCTAATCRATAGAAGCAGGCTTTTGTTAAACATTTGTTTTTCTTCTCATGCTTGTTTTCTGGAATCTCCTCAGTTGCATTGGCCCCTACTAATGGTATTTACATTTGTAAATTCTTCTGAATTCCCAGCCTTGCTGCCGTTTAGCAGGACATAGCATGTGGTGAYACTCCACTCAGCAGGCACAGCCCCAGCATCATCAGCTGTTTGCTCCTCTCCCATCCCTCTTCCTTACAGTTTGAATGTTACCTGTCTTTAATCTCTGAGAACTGGTACTCTGTGCCAAGGAGACTGCATTTGTTGCTGCAACTGTCTGACTCTGTGAATTCTGTTTTGCAAGATCACATGCACTCCGATCAGGTAGTATCAACAATTTTTCTGCTTCAGGGCTTTTATGGAAGTGGTCTTATGCCATGGATCAGGCTTTATGAATTGAAAATTTCTATTTTTTTATATTCTTGTGTGCTTTGTRTTCTTGTGTGCTTTTACAATGAAAGTACTAAAATTAGCACTACAGCTGATCCAGTCAGTGCTTGCAGTTGGAGTTAAATAGGAATAGTCACAGAAGCTTTGTTACTCTWCTAGATCTGTTAGTCTGGCATCCTTCTGGAGCATTAATTCCGCATTTTGCCTGACATATAATTTGGCTCAAAAGCATTTGATTGTGTTTATATAGTTTGTTAGATTTCAGAAATGTCTGCTGGTATTTGTCTTTCTCTTTCCATACATCTTCAGTCTTAAATGTACTTGACTCCTCCTCAGGTAACAACTAACTCCATGGAATTGTGATGCTGCAACAAATGCTATACCTCCGGCTCTGAAAATCCAAGTGAAAAATACTCATTTTCCTATGTTAYAAATCAGCTTCCCATTTAAGTCCAGCAGTTTGTTTTTTTCTGTCAGTTCTTCCTTCCTGCTACTGAGGAATAGTTTCATTACTGCTAAAGAATGATTCATTAGCATGTGGTTTGCATTTGTAGGAAGCCAGTCTTGTAGAGACCACATTCCTGGTGCTTGTTTGTTTTACAGACTCAAATGCAGATGTTTTCCTTGTACAGACAAGTCAGAGGTGTCTGTCTGGGTCTGCCAGGCTGGGAGCTTAAGATAACAACCCATCCCAGGCTGGCAGTGTCACTGCATCCATGCAGACTGTGTGTGTTGGCAGCAGCAGCCCTGTGTGCCACGCTCCATCTAATCACAGGCTTCTGTGCTGGCAGGGAGGGAGGGCAATGCTGCCTGCAGCCTTTGTTTTCAGAGGGTCACATCACATTGCTGCTAAAGTTGAGGAAGGTGACATGCCAGATCTTGCACAGCATGACTTAATGCTTTGGTTCTCCTAGAAAAAGGGTTATTTGTATATTGAAAATTGCTCTTTTGTTAGTGGGATTTCTTAGTGGCCAGCAAAGTGGGCACATCAGAATGTAGAGATGGGTAAGAGTCAATTAAACACCACATCTGCTTTGTGTGTTGGTGTTGCCCTGGTTTAATTCACTGACCCAACTGTCCAGCACTGAAAAATGCCAGTGCAGGATCAGGGCAGTATCATGTGGCAGCAATAGGTCAGTTGTGTTGTGAAACTGCACCTCTTGAGCAGGCTTGACTTAGGAGAGTAATGAATATGCTGCTTCTGGGTGTGCAGAGCCTGACTGTTTTTGCAGGAGTGACCATTGCTTGTTTTTCCTTCCAGGATTATGTTGTGCTTTCTGTACTACATCACATGCTGTGATTCACCTGAAGCAGGGTTTAGGAGGGCCTGTGGCATTTCAGTCARTGATTGGGACTGACAGCTTCTCTAGGAGAAAAAAAACCCCAACTTTTCCTACAGCTAGAACAGAAGGAGTTGTTTTCTGTGRGCAAAGTAGAGAGATGCCTTGGTGATAGCACATCTTGGAGTGAGGGAGGCAKAGCCCTTTGGTGTCAGAGGGTGTTTGAATGCAGAAGTGCAGACACTGAACTTGCCCAGGTGCTTCCTAGCACAAATAGCAGTGAGGAGACAGGCATTGTCAGCCCTCTGAATTCCCCTGCAAAAGATCTGTTGTTTGGAGGACACCTGCTTTGTTTGAACTCTAGGACCTGAAGGGCTTGAGAAGCAGGATGAAGGTCTATCAGTTCAGTAGATGTCTGTCCTCTTGGTGGGTAGGAGTCTTTTTGTGCAAGCAGGGAAGTCTGTTTTCTTCTGAAATAARCTAATACATAAAATGAAGGAGAACTTGTTTGCTTGTACCCTTATAGCATGACTTTAAATGTCACATTGCATTGATGGTGCTCAGGCTAGCACGGATTGTGCTGCTGTTTGCCAGGAGTCCACGTAATGCAAGCAGCTCTGCATGGAAACAGGCCCTGTCACTGGAGTTTTCTGTCTTCCTCTCCACTCCAGCATGGAACTTTCTTCTCTGCAGTGAAGGGCTGGCAAAATGTTTTGTATTTTCCCCATACCCTTTGCTGTCCCAGTTTGCCTGTCACATTTGCTGTCACATTTGCAGCCTGTTGCTGCTTCTCCACCTCAGTAAGGGGTATCTGTCTGCCCTGGGGTTCCTRCTTTGCATTTTTGGTGAGGACCCTGATGGCAGTCTAGTGTGGCCCTCTGGAGTGCTGATGACAGTCAGGACTGGATGTGGGGCTCCCATGAGCAGTTAAGCTAATCCAGTGCATTCTTGATTCCTTCCTCTCTGTGCTGTKGTAACAAAGTACACGAGTTAGTTTTTCGTACACCCATACTTCATTCCAGCTTTTGTATTGCAGATGTTACTGGCTATGAGCATCATGTCTAGCAATGAAATGTGAATTGATTATCACTGGGATATTGTACTRAGATGGTATAATTTTTATATGAAAATCATACTCCTAAGCAGAGGTGTGGCTTCAAAATGTGCAAAGTTTGACCTTTTTTTTTCTTTTATTTTCCACCTAGGTATCACATGCTGTTGCAAAGCTAGTATTAGTTAGTTTCCACTGGCAAATCTCAGAGATTTTGGAAAGGTAAGTGTAAATAGTCTTGTCCCATCTGTGCTTAGTGCTTTCCCTCCTGGCTTTGCAGAAATGCTCAGGGTGCTCCATAGGTATTTTTGGCAAGTGTCTTTGGACCTGGAAGCAGGACACACAGTCCATTTTAGGGAGAAGAGGAAAGCTACTGATTTGTTGAGGCTGCACTGCCTGTAAGAAATTTTTAAGCAGAGAGAGGGTAGTAGTGGTAAACGTCTTTCAGTTTAGGAATTATTATGCTAGGAACCCTCTAGGTAGATTTATCTTAAATTTTGAGATAGCAGATTGAGAGTGCTGCATCTATATTTATTTAATAGACATAAAGATAAAGATAACATATGTTCTGCTTTGAACACAGGAGCCATAGATCATAAAGGAGCACTGACCCTATACTGATATAGTCTTTAGTAGTACATTCACACTGAAGTTTTTGTTCCTTTTGACCTTAAGTGCTGTTTTTTTCCCAAGCTGGCCAGCATTTGGAGAGCAGGGGAAGATAAAGTGAGAGAACTGAGCCCTGCAGCTCTCTTGTTTGGTCAGTGTCACTGTAATTAACAAAGCTCTCCAGCTGATTTCAAAAAGAGGGTTCAGACTCAGCCCAAACATATGTGGGAAGTGCATTGGGAGGCATTGCTGGCTGCAGCCCCACCAGAGAATACTGGCTCAGAACTGAACATTGTCTGAAAATAGAGAGCATATCAGCTTGACTCATTCTGCCCAGACATTTTTGGCCCTGTAGCCAGCAACTTTATCCAGAGAATGTATGGAAAATGCATCCTGTCTATGGATGCTGTTGCCTCTTTGGTTACCCTGTATCCTGTGAAAGCTTTTCCCTGGGGTTCAAGGAGGATGAGATTCCTGCATAGCAGCTCTGGGTGATCCTGCAGGTTCACTGATGAGGCTTAAACAAGAGGAAATTTGGGGAAGGGTTTACTTCTAAAGTGGTGAATTTGCAAATTGTTCTCCTGTTAATCTAGTCCTCAAACTTCTCTCTTGGTAAAAAATGAAATTGTCAAAAGAAAGCTCACTAGTACAACTAAGAAGTGCTGGTGAGGAGGGAGGACTTACAGCAAGGCCACAACAGTGATGCTGCTGTTTCTGAATTCAGTGAGATAGAAACATTCTTCTGCAAAGGAAATCACAAACAGCAAAATATGTTTAATTATATGGCTGCTGATAGACAGCTTCATATGCATAAAGGGTGATAATCTGTCACAGAGTAATTGCTTAAATAGACWATAGTCTGGAGTTAAAGTGAGACTTAACCAGGACAGCTTAATTTTACAGAGGAATAGGAGACAGTCCAGAGCCTCGCTGGTGTGTGTTACTGTGGACAGTGGCTTAGGACTGCTCTAGGAGTGTGGATGGAAAATCTTAGCTTAAAGATAATTTTTCAGGGGAGGGAGATAGTTGTAGAAAAATATTCATCAAGATGTATAAGGGAAATGTTAATCCATTACCAGAAGTATTTCTGGTTCTGAATAAACTCTCATAAGGTTTTGTTGATGGGAGCTCAGCTCTCTGTATGAAGGAGCCTCACACAGGAGACATTTCCACTTTCCTTGTTGGAAACCTACCCTACTATTTGCACAGAGAGAGCTGTTTATTCAGGCAAGAAGGATCAATTTAACAGTGCAAAATGTATTCAGAACTTGATTTGATCATTCTTCAATTGCCTTTTCAGGCACAAGTCTAATCCTGCCCAGTTGCTAGTAGAAGCTCGAGTTCAGCCCACCTCATCCAAACATGTAAGTATGCAAACCATCCCGTCTGTTCCCTTGGCAGACACCTCTGACCCCCCTCCTGGGGGATTGCATTACTAATGGCATCCTCTGCCCAGTGTTAACYCTTTGCAAGCTCTGGTCTGACACTGATTCATTGCTGGGTTTACTTCTGAAATGGGAATGCATTCAAGAGGTCTCTAATATTTAAATAGCAGCTTTGCTCTTGGCTTGCAGGTAGTGTTCAAGAATTACTTTCTTCAAGAAAATTAGGATCATTTTTTGGCACAAGTGATGGCAGACAGTGGAAGGAACAGAGTGCAGGGGCTTGGCTGCCTTTTCCAATTCTGTAAAGACACTGAAARGAAGTTCTGGCTGCACAGAGTGAGCAGAGCTTGTCTGTGTCTGGAACAGATTTTTTAGATTTTTTTGTCTTTTCTTTTACGTTTTTAATCTTTTTTATCTATTTGCACTGCTCAGCTCAGGGATGCTTAAGCTAAATTTCCCAGTGAATTGTGTTGCTGCTGAGTCAGTCAGTGCTGATATTAGAACCAACAACTTGTTTTTTGTAGCCAGGGCTACACAGGTCTTCAGATACTTCCACCCCCTTTAAATAGAAACTTCCTGTTGCATGCTTATGGATTTCATTCACAGTGGGTGTCTTGGTACAATGAAGAATAACCCTAGGARCACATTGCCATGTGTCAGATTATGGGTGATAAAATACTACATCTGGGAAGCATTCAGGGTTGTGGGGGAGAGGAGATCTTAAAAGTCTGATTTGGCATCTGAGCTCTCTTGTAACTAGCAGACAGTGAAAAAGTTAAGCTGACATAAGTGTAAGCTTCATGGGCTCAAATTATCTGCTTAAAGTCCAGAAAAGAAAATCTTTCTAATKTGACATACCTGCAAATTAGTCTGTGTAGTTCAAGATTTATCCAAGTCTTGTATCAGCTGTCCCTTGATTGTTCCCCCTGCAATGGGCCATTCCAACCTCCTTGGCAGGCAAGGTGAAGACCACCAGCACATCATTTCAGTCAGAGTCCTGGGTTTGGACTGAACACTTTCTCAGCTTTAATTTACAATAACTTTATATTTTGCTCCAAGGAGGTAGTAAGTGGTATAGGAATCTTTTTCACCCAGTGTGGCAACCCAAAGCAATGCTTAAGGCAAACTTCTATACATACTGCAACACTGAAACAAAACATTAMAAATATAAACATGACAAAACTACTGAGACAAAATGCATGCAAATAATGGATGCAGTGAAGAACAGYGTAACTCTTCAGTCCTGTTGCCACTTCATCTTCTCATGAAATACCTGTAGGAGGAGAGAGAAAAGAAATCCCAGTCCCACTTGGACTGATTTTAAAAAGAAAGAACTCTCCATCTGTTGCTAATTTTGTGTTCTCTGCCATGGGCATCTGTGGCTACCCACGGGATCCCTGAGCTTTGCCCTTCATACAGCAGTCTGACTCCTCATTTGCAACAAATSCTACCTGTCTGCCATGGGTTACCAGCTGCCCCCATGTAAGAGCAGGTCCTGCCTGCAGTCCACCCCCACAAGCTGCTCTAAGCTCTAAGCAGTTGAGTTGCCTAAAGCTTCAATGAGTCAGGTAGTCCTTTAAACAGGGGGGTTTATTCTCTGGCTCAACAAACAACAGCATGGGAGAAGACTGAGAGGTTGCAAGACCCCTCTCGTGTATCAATTGGAGACGAGCAGCCTATTGCACACTCTTGGTCAGATTACCCAGTGCTGGAGTGGGGGTAGAGATGGGTTCTCCCCTCCCCAAGGGGTCTAAACCTCCTGCCCAGTGGGCTGTCCTGTGGGTCAGAGACAGGGCTCTCTGCCATTATGCAYTGTGAAGGACACTCTGGGACCCCAGGGTCCTTGTGTTTCATCCTCCAACAGCTTTATGCTGTCTCCCCCCATCAGTGAAATCCTCCACACATAATGTTTTAGTTTCCTTTGCATGCCTGCTGTATTTTTCTTGCAGCTGAGCCAGCTCAGTTGCAGAATAAGGCATTTGTTTAGTTGTTGCAGTGGATGCTGCCTCCTCACACTCCCATCTCATAAACAGCATCAGTCTTTATAAGTGGGCAGAGTTTAGGGAGAGGTTGGGGGTCTGGCTTTGCTGTATCAAGCTCCTCCCAAGGATAAAGGGAAGTGACATGCTTGGCAGTAGGGTGCCCCTCTTAAGTSAGTCTGGAAAGCCTCAGAGGCTCCGGTGCGTGGGATGTGGAGCTGTGACCACCYCACCTTCACAGAACTTGTCCTGCCCCCACCCAAACACACACTTTAGTTGTTTTGAGCTATTCATAATTTCTCCAGTCTCCTACAAACTGTGATTTTATTTTAGGGAGAAAGATGATATGGTTAAAAGGTTAACTTAAACTTGATTTGCTARGCAATTCTTGACAGTCTGTGTGTGCTAGAGCAAGGTGCTCTGTGCTTCAGCTTGTAATGCAAAATTACTCTGTGGACAGATGCTCCTAGTGAGTGTTTGTAGAGGGACTGACCCCATAGGGAGAAGCTGTAGTGGTGAGCTCAGGGAGGCAGTTGCAAGGGTTTGGGGTAGCACATGAGATTTTCAGGCTGRGCAGCTGATCCAGGCAATCAGTGCAATTACAGACTCAGTGAATCTTGTTCTGGTCTGGAAGTGAGGCCACTTAGAACAAATTTGCATTACTTCCTCTTTGATGTGGCCATGCCATGAATCAAGCTCTGTCAGTCGTGGTGCTGCTGCTCCACGTCTCCAGCACAGAGGTCAGCCTGGAAACTGATGGCAGGCTGACATCAGCTTCTCCTCCAGCAGCAAAGTGATTATGTGACTTCTCTGTGAAAGGAAAACTGCAGCTGACAGCTTTGTAGAACCTTGGTTTTGATGATGGTGGGCTAGACCTAGTTCTGCAGGTCCCAGGGGTGACTGGAGATGCGTTGAAGGCTGGATCTGTTGTCTAGGGATCAGCTCTGCACTACATAGGGGGAAACCAGACTACTTTCAGTSGTTAGGTGAAGCAATAGCAGTTCTGCCTGATTTGAAACAAACCCTCTTAATCCTTTTCAGCTGAAGGGTCGATGCCTGTTTTGCCAAATGTAGCATAGGCAGAAGATAAGAGATGGGAGGTGATAGTTTGTGAATTCCCTTTCCTCTCCATATAAACACTCTACAATTATGTCTTCCATTACCCTAAATTACTGTSTGGTAAAAGGGCATTGCTAAGTCTGTTTGCAGTGACAGCTGCTCTCCAGAGCCTGTGGAGATAGTCTGGCCCAGCTAATAAAGAATATCAGTAAATCTAGGGAGGGACTAGCACATGACATATTTCAAACAAGGACCACAGTAAGAAACAGAAAAGTAAAGGGGAGTTCTGGGCAGCACTAGAGGCAAGGCAGAAACTCTTCAGTGACTGTCAGCTTGTGCTCTGTGAGATGAGAGGTTCTTGAGAAGGACAGACTGTTTGGGGCAGTGCAGCACCTTAGCACCCCAGTTGCTCATGAACCTGTTCTGGCCTGGACCTCCCTGGAGACCATTGTCACAGTGAGGGTAATGCAGGTGTGTGAGGGTGAGCTGAAGATGCTCTGGGAGGTCTGGGATGCTCYCCCTGCACTGCTGCTTTGTCTCTCCCCAGGCAATGGTACATTCCTCCCACCACTGCGCCGTGTGCATGCAGTTTGTCCGGAAGGAGAACTTGCTCTCCCTGGCCTGTCAGCACCAGTTCTGCCGCAGCTGCTGGGAGCAGCACTGTACAGTGCTCGTCAAGGACGGCGTTGGAGTCGGTGAGCTCAGGCTGGATCTGCCCCACTGGCCATTCTGATGAGTAAAGAGCATGACTRTAACAAGTTAAAAACTGAAGTCTGTTGAACAGAATTTGCATCTGTGATGATGTACTGTTGCAATGCCCCTGAAGTGCTTGTGGATGCAAACATCTGTTCCCTTTGTATTGGAAAGAAGCCAGTAGTTGCTAGAGTTGCTTTGGGCTTTTCCAAGCCTATCTTTATGTTAGCATGGCAGTAACATGTAATTTTCTAATTTAAGTATCTGACCTTGTGAATACTGGTTGAAGCACTCACTGGTCCTGGATGCACATGTGCCCTGTCATTTTTTGGTGTAGACAGTTGGGCTTCAGCTTTTCAGCAGCCCTGATTTGTTTCACAGTTGTATCCCTCTTGCCACAACAACAGATGGCACTGAGGAAACTGTGCTGAGTACTGTCTGTGCATTCACCCCTCAGTATGAGCTGAACTGTTCTAAGATGCTGCTTTCTCTTCTCAGGGGTGTCCTGCATGGCTCAGGACTGTCTACTCCGGACACCAGAGGACTTTGTGTTTCCATTGCTGCCTAGTGAAGAGCTGAAAGACAAATACAGGCGCTACCTCTTCAGGGACTATGTGGAGGTAGTAGATTTTTTCAGTTTTAAAATACCYTGGGTCAAATCACCAATGACTTGCAGAAATTTTGTTTGAAGTGTCTTGCATTTTTGATTAGAACTGCAGTAGCTGCAGCAGAATTGTCCTCAATAGACGTGATGTGGCTGCTTCTGTAGGACAGGCTCACTGACAAAATGCTCTAGCAGGTTGCCAAAGTAAATTCTGCTGTAAGGTCATCCACTAACTCCTTGGCTGGGGCTTCAGAATTCTCAGAGTGTTGCAGCTGAGAGTTTCAAAACTTCAATCTGAGTATTCTAGTCCTTGTTCGTTCTTACCTAAAATAAATATTTTTAGGTTCAGAAAAATAGGTCCCTCAGCTTAGGGTAGTCCAGCTGAATTGGCTTGCTCAATTACATTTTATGTGAGTTTTTTTGAAATTACAGCAGCAGTTGTTAAGGTTAAATATGCAGGAGTATTCTGATAACTGGGAACAGGCAGGGAACACTAAAAAAGCAGCAAAGCAATATGAAAGCATGGTGTCACCTCTTCTCAATAAGAGACCTTTTGGGAAGAAATGACAACCACAGGAGAGCAGCTGAATAACTTCTGGGAGATCAGGAGAAGATAGGAAAAGAGCTCAAATGGAGTAAAATAGTTTGTTTAGTATCGTTGTGGGGTTTTGTTTGTTGTGCTTAGTTTGTAACCATCCATTTGAATTCCCTGTTCTAGAGAAGCTGTAAGTGACTGACAAACCTCTTCCATACTAGGAGATGCAGGATCTGCTCTCGTAGCCACGACCTGCTGACACTTTCCACTCATTTTTAATACAAAACAACTGCTTTGTATGTTTTTGAGGATAGGAATGGTTAAAGTTGAACAGATAATGATCCCCTGCACCCACTGCTGATCTTACTCCCTTGTTGTGTCCACAGAGCCATTACCAGCTGCAGCTGTGCCCTGGTGCAGATTGCCCTATGGTCATACAGGTACAAGAGCCAAAGGCCCGGCGAGTGCAGTGCAATCGTTGCAATGAGGTTTTCTGGTAAGAAACACAGAAGGTTACAGATCACAGGGAAAGTCTGTGCTGTCCTCAGGGCCAATCCTTTTGCTTGCCAACAGTTTGGGTGTGTAGAAGCATSTGAAATGCTTTGCTAGAGTTGTTTGTAACTTGAGTTAGCCTGAGTAATTGGACACTTGTGATCTGACTTCTGCAGGTGGTCAGACGTCCCCTTGCTTCCTAAACTCCTGGGAACTTGGGTGTTCTCACAACCAGGGAGCACAGCTTGAGTAGCCAAGGGGTTACAAATCTACCAGTCTCACATTTTGGCTAGGTTAAAAATTTTCCTACAGAGACAGTGGTTGATACAGATTCTGGTAGTAAACATGGAGTCCTTCTTGCTATCTGCTAGTATTGAGTTTTTAAGTTGGTTAAAAACATTTGACTCCCAGTTTAGAGACCCAGCTTTCTGGTATCTCCATGTAAATGGCCCAGGGTATAAGCAGGGATTGTCAAGTCACGCTAATACAGATGCCTGATATCTGCCACTGGAGTCAGGCTACTTGTAAGTGACTGGTGCACCCCAGAACTCTGCAGTCATGTTAGAGGAAACATAGGTGGGCTCTAAAAAGGGACAAGTCAGCCCTCAGACACATGATTTGTCAGGTGTGGGTTCACTTCCATCCTCACTCTGCCTTCTACACAAGAAGAAGGGGGAATTGGAGTTCAGATTTGGTCTTCACACTCTACTACTAATACACAAGAGCATTTCCATCCCTTACTGGGCCCCCAGATTTTGGTCAGGAAAACCTCAATCCTTGAGTCATTTCCGTAGAAATTGATATGTTTTTTCTTTTTTTCTCCCCCTTTTAAGCTTTAAGTGTCGGCAGATGTACCACGCACCCACAGACTGCGCTACCATTCGGAAATGGCTCACCAAGTGTGCAGATGACTCTGAAACAGCCAACTACATCAGTGCTCACACTAAAGATGTAAGGACAGGCACCTGTGTGTTATTTCTTRTCCTCTAGCCCTGCCTGGAAACCAGGATAGAATTCTATACACACATAGCATTGTGTTCTTCTTTTTTGCAGAATGCAAATCCTCACTGCTCCCTAGGCACTGTCAAGAAGCTTCTGTCAGAAGCTACTGTCATATGGGAGCTAATTACATCCCTATGGCAGTGGTGTAACTCAACTGAATGCCTTGGGAAAGCTTTGTGTGGGAGGCTCAGCTGCCCTCCTGCAGTAAGGACCTGGTGGTCCTTATTCCAGACCTGGTGTGAATATCTTTGACTGCCAAGTTTGTTGTCCTCCCACAGGCAAAAGAACTGTGGGTGCTTTGAAATGATCAGTGGAGATGTATTTAAAATGGAAGGAGAGGCTGTGCAAAGTCTTGTACCAAATAAGGCACCAGTGGTGTTTAAGCCTGCAAAACGTTGTGCAGTACTGTGAGCTGGAGAGCAAGGGAAAAAGTCTTGATTTGGCAAGGACTTCAAAATGGAGCAGTTGAAGTCTGTAAATTCGATATTGGAGTACTTCTAGTAGGTTTAGATCCCAAGACAAAGAAATAGTATTACATACTGTGCACACTAGCCTACCTACTGTAGAATTGTTGTATAAATATACTATCTTTATCCTCTAAATTACCTGTTTGAGATTGGAACTTTTGATGTCTTTTGGGTATTTTGTGGCCTGACTTCAAAACAGTTCTTGGCTACATTTGTGCTGCCATGGCCAGTGGCAGTTGTGAGTGGTGACTAGCTGCAAGCTTCAGTTACGTTAGGAAAGGGGATACTTAGATAGACCAGAGATTTCAAGCTCCCTTCCTTTCTGGAGAAGGTGTCAGCATGGTGATGGTATTGTTTCTGCTATGCTTATTTGTAGAAKTTTTATTTTATTGAGCAGTATCATGGCATACATTTTGCCTGACATGAAAATTTATASAAAGTAGCAAAACTCACTTCCTTCTTTTTACCTATGCAGCCCAAAAAATGTATCTKGACACTCCAGGGTATCTGTGGAGTGGGGATATGTGCAGCTTTCCTGTGGTTAGGCAGATTCTCTGCAGGTAGCTGAGRTGTCATTTGTTAGTGACTGCTGAAGGCAGAATATAGTGACAATTATCCGTCATCAAATGATACACTGTCATACATGAGCTAATCATGTCCCTGTGCCTGAGTAACTGCAGAGGGGTAACTCAGCAAGACCTTCAGTTTTACATGGAGTAACAACAGTAAATTTGTTTTCCTGAGCAAACAGTCCAGTGCTGCAGTACAACTTCCTGACTTTGCCTTTCTGCCATCTTTTAAGTAGAGCTGTAAGGAGCTGGTGGGAAGCAGGGTGAAAATGCTAATATTCTCATATGAGAATATTTCTCATACATGAATGCTTATTTTTAAGAAAAAAAGGCACAGAGGAATAATCACACAAGTGCTGTCATTCTTGAGAAGGCTGTAGAGTTGGATCTAACAATTGTGTCTGTTTCCTCAGTGTCCCAAGTGCAATATCTGTATTGAAAAGAACGGAGGCTGCAATCACATGGTGAGTAATTCCCTGAACACGTCAAACCTCCCTTGTTCTAAGTGGAATTTTTTTCCCCACACTTTCTGCTAACCAAATGCCTCTTGTCTCTTCTTTTTCAGCAATGTTCCAAATGCAAGCATGGTAAGTTGGGCTTGGAAGCTGTTTTCTCTACAATGTTTGTCAGTGGTGATGATCCCTTCTCTTTTTTTTTTGTGATAGGAAGACAAATTGTGAACACAGGCTGAAATATTTTCTCCCTAGTAAAAGCTGAACAGGATATTAATTACAGATTTCTGTGTGATAGCTTTTTTTCCCCCACTGGCTGTGATCTCAGCTGAGTTCTGCAGTGCTGGTTTGGCTTTTGCCCCTGACATGTCTAGTGGATAGAGAAGTCTCCAGAATATTAACAGTGGAATCCATCTCACAGGAGAGCTTTCCATATAATTGTATTTTTAATCAGCTGAAAATATTGTCAAACGTAGCCATTTACTCAGATCAGCTTAAGTCCTTCTGCTTAGTGATGGAAATAATGAGCTTCAACTCGGATTAAACTGCAGGAGCTGTGAATTGTTATATGGAGCTGCAGATGTTGAAYTTCTCAGTCCACTCCTGTGCAATTAGCAGCCTGAGTGTCTTTGGCCCATTATGTGGCCCTGTTCTTGCACTTACCTTTTCATAGCAGAATTAATTTCTGTTGCCTTGGAGTAAGATAACTCAGAGGGCTAAGTGTACYACTAGAAACTATTGTAATATCAGAACTTTATTGGGAAGGTGATTAGAGATGACTGTCCTCTCATTTCCTTTGGGGTTCTTGGCAGCACTGGATGTGCTTTGATGGAGCTCTGTGACAAGGGGGAGCAGGCAAGTGCCATGATGACTTAGCACTGATGAACTTGGGAATTACAGTTTTCAGTCTCATTATCATAAGTAACACAGAAGGGATTCTTATTGTAGCAACTTAGTCTCCATCTTTTTTCCTTTGCAGTGGAACACTCACAGCCTCGCTCTGAAGTCAGAAAATTGCCATGTTTTGCTATTTTTATTATTGCTCTCTTTACTCTGCCTTCTTCCTATTTCAGCTGCTTCTAACTCCAAGTGTCATAAGCCAGTGACATCTGACCTGGGTTGTTCCCTCCTGGAGAGAACTGAGGGCAGGCTTTCTTTTGCATTACTTAGTTCACTTTTGGATCCAATTGTTTTATTCAGACTGACGTTTGCATGGGGCAGTGTGCCCATGGTGGGGAGGGTGCAACTCACAAAAGAGACTCTAACTCAGAGCTAACAGTATGTGCAGGGTACAAGTGCAGTTCTGCCCAGTGGTTTTGGTGTACAGGATGCTGAGCTTCAAGATTKACTTCCCATAGTTGAATGAGAGGCTGTGCAATTAAAATCTTCAAGACAGGCTGGTATTTTTGGCTCACTGTTGAGTTCTGCTTTGCAAGATGATACAAAACGTGTGTGTTTCTTGGCTTAGCAGAAATATCTGAACACAGATGGGCTCTGTCTCCTGAAGCTTKTCTTTCTCAGAGGTTTTTTCTGTGCATCAAGTGGGTTTTTTGCTGTTTTCTGCAGACTTCTGCTGGATGTGTCTGGGAGACTGGAAGACTCACGGCAGCGAGTACTACGAATGCAGTCGGTACAAAGAGAATCCTGATATTGTAAACCAGAGTCAGCAAGCACAGGCCAGGGAGGCCCTTAAGAAGTACTTGTTCTATTTTGAGAGGGTAGGAGACATCTCCTTGGCCAGAGCTGCTGTAGCCTTTTAATGCTCCCTGCCTGGTGCAAAGGTCATTGCCAGCAATCTCCGTGCAAGAAACTGCCCAAAGAGAATCTGTGCAGAATTTTCAGGCCCTGTTGTTTTTCACTCAAAATCCTGCCCTGAAAGTCCCATCCAAACCAGTGATGTCATACCCAAAGCAATTTGTATTCACTTCTATATTCCCTTGTGCTAGAGAAAATCAGTATTACCTGTGTGCCACTGTACTATGTACCTGCAGGCTGMGTGCTGCTGCAGTAGATAGATATTGCTCCAATCTTTTCCTTTCAGGACTGGGGAACTTCTGTTCCTTGCAGTACATCTTTATACAGATAAAAACTAAATAAATTTTACCATGTTCAAAGCTCCATTGACTGTAGCAAAGTTTTTACTAAAATTTCATGTAATCACATTTTTAAAAGTTGCTATCAGAGCATGTCTGTCCACACAGCAGGCTCCATGCACCTGGCCATGCAGAGCAACTCTACAGCAGTGTCTCTAGAAGAGAATGTGGTAGATGTTAAATACTGCTGCATTTCAGTTTCCCCATTAAAATGAGTTTATTCTTCACAGCACGAGCCAAGTCCTGTAGTAAAATAAATGCCTTCATTCCTGGTTCTCCAGACCAACAGGCTTTGGGAAATAGCCATGTTTACAATGTGCACATGGATACTGGAGTTCACTGAGCCCATGTCAAATGTTAATTTAATCTCTTGACCTTCCTATAGAAATCCTTTAAGTCGAGGAATCACCATGGCTTTCCCCTTTGTTAGACACGCGGTCACTGTGTGACCAGAGGGCATTCCCACTCGGAGGAGCTGGGTCTGCTCCCTGTTCTTGCTGCTGTCAGTCTGTTGTCTACAGCCTCTGCCACTTGCTACTGGAGGTGCTGCCTTGCCATTCTTTCCCACAGCATGTCTTGCCTTGCTGGACTCCTGCCCCACTCCAATTTCTGCTTGCTAGAGCTTGTGCTTTTACAGCAGTAGTACTCTGTTCTCATGCTGGTTTTTTTTCCTTTCCCTGTTTCCCCACCTCTTGCAGTGGGAGAATCACAATAAAAGCCTACAGCTGGAGGCACAGACATACCAACGAATCCAGGAGAAAATCCAAGAAAGAGTTATGAACAACTTGGGAACATGGATAGATTGGCAATATCTACAGAATGCTGCAAAACTACTTGCAAAGGTGAGYAATTGTCTCTTATTTGGCACAGCAAAGAGAATACATGCCAGAATGCTAAATGCATAACACCAAGTAAGAAAGGAAATTTAAGAATTGTGRTTATGTGAGACAGTACTTCTGGTGTAGGACATGAACAAACCAAAAATCATCTAGGAGTGACCTCTGTGAAGTCATACTCCACAGTACACAGACCTGCACGAGTTTTTCCAAGGAGGGTGTAGGAAATTCTACTAGGAAGTCTCCAGTTGTCAGGAGGTAGCTTCTTAGCCTGTAGTGATTGCATAAATATGACTGTGCTGACTTCCAAGACTGAGACTCCTGTCTTTTTCTCTCTCTCTCCCTCTCACTCTTGGACAGTGTCGTTACACCCTGCAGTACACATATCCCTATGCCTACTACATGGAGTCTGGTCCCAGAAAGAAGCTGGTAAGATGCTCTGCTCTTTTTTTGCTGATAACTTTTTGGGGTATAGSTGGCAGCATGCTGGGCTGAATTCCAGAGCTGGGCAGTGTCTGAAATATTAGTCCTGAGTCTGAGGTAAGGACAGGATAAATAGGTGGGTTTGTACCTTTCTTCTTCACTTCAAGTCGACCAGCAGCTCTGTCCTCTTATACATTACATTATTTTCCCAGGGGACTTCACTGCACTTTCACTAACAAGCCATTTATCCAGAATGTTTTGAGGCTGGAAGTGTGCATTTATTTCTTGGTAAGATTTATCACAAAGCTGTGGGCCATATTTCCTGTGAAGAGCTGCTGGAGGAGAGCTTTTCCTTGGATCAGGGTGTAGCTTTGCTTTTTATTCCTGCTATAAGTTCCTTGCTGGCTTGGTGCATCTMATGGGCTGAAAAAGTACAAAAACAACCTTGAATTCAGGGAAGAGTTTTTTCTTTGACTCAGCTGTCCTGTAAAACCTGTTATAGAATCTTTCTTTGTGGCATCATTTGTTCTCTAAGGCTGTGGATAAATGTTCTCTTCTGGATCTGACTGTGCCTGTGGAACAAGTTGCTGCTCCCAGCAGTGGTTAACAGTCCCTTCACTCTGCCTGCAGAGATACTTATGAAAGCATCTTGTGACCTGTTTATGGCAAAATAAGCTGAATTAGGAGATATTTGTCATGTGCAGTGGTTTTAGGMTGACTGGGTTAATTTTGAGTGATGCAGGTTGGGGAGTGCTTACACAAGAAAAGCCCAGCAGGGGTGATCCCATCTGGGTGAAGGTGGATAAGGAGGAGACACAAACCTGCTCTGCCAGCACTGCTGTCAGCAGGACACATTTGTCTGCTCCTCAAGTGTAATGAAACTGCTCCACTAAACTAGTTTCTTATTGATGTCTCTTATTTTGCTCTTTGCAGTTTGAATACCAGCAGGCCCAGCTGGAAGCTGAAATTGAAAATCTCTCATGGAAGGTGGAGCGAGCAGACAGCTATGACAGAGGGGTGAGTGTTCTGCTTGCTTGAGCTTGTTGGCCAGATTTTGTTTGTTGGGCTTAACACTTCTGCAGGAGCACTAAGGCTGTCAGGTGAGGGTTCTGGGAAGCTAGATCCAGGAACCACCTTTAGCCAGCAGATGATGTGGAAGCAGAGTGCTCACTGCCTTGCGGGAGAGGAGGGAGGGCTGCAGGGATTCCTGCAAAATGAAACAAGCCCCGTGGAGCTGTGGGGAAGACTGTGTGCAGCCTTCTGCTGGAAAGCAGGTTTCTTAAGTGTGTAGCATTTTAGACAGAGCAGGTGATGGGTAACTGCAGGGGGAGCCCACATAAAAAGGAAGAGGATCTGGGATCTTGTAATCCAGAGTGTGCATGAAGTGTGTGATGCTTGGKGCTTCTCAAGCTGGAGTTCAGTGTCTCCTAAGGAAAATGAGGTCTTCTCCAGGGATTTTATGCTAACAGTTTGTACCTTCTCTTTTACCAGGACTTAGAGAATCAAATGCACATAGCAGAGCAGAGACGGAGGACCCTGCTGAAAGACTTCCATGACACATAAGAGAGGAGGAAGTGACAGTGCAGGGGTGAGAGCAGCAGTGAAGTGATGGTAGCTTCACTGGGATAAGCAGGCACTGCCTCTGGGAGAACACGGCCAAGGACAAAGCCACCCCTCCCCTTGCAAGTCAGACACATGCAAACACCACCTCTTAGTCCAGTTTGTTCTCTTATCTTTCTGTTTCTGTTTCTGCCAGGCTAGAGGCCAGAGCTCAGATTGGCATATTTCCTGGGCCATTTCCCTCCTGTCCTTGATGGTTTCAGAAGGGGAGGGAGTTTTTTCCTGAATGGCTGTTAATAGTGTTAGATCATTACAGTTTATGTAATTTTCAACGGTTGTACAATTATACAGACAAACCTTAGAATAACACAAAACCCTTTTTAAAAATAAATTGGCAGTGGAGTGTTTTTCCTTAATCTGCTTGTAAGTTTAATGGGCTTTTCCCCCTGTTCTTCTCCCTTCCTCTGACCCAAAAATCCTCCTGGTCATTGAAGGAGGTTAAAAAATATCTCAGCTAGRTTTTCCAATGCTCCTTTAACCAGGGCGTTGCAGCATTGGCATTGCATGAGGAGAGTGGCTGGTGTTAAGGGTGGCTGCTGCTGTGTCTGGCCTGACAGTACCAGCAGTGGCAGTGATTCAGTATGATCACATGTGACATCTCTTTTTCTTGTAAATCAGCTGTGCAAAATCCAGCTACACAAAAAAAAGCAAACAGAGGAATTGTAGGGGACAGACCGGGTTAACATTGGGGAAAATGCTTGAGTTTGAGAGAAATTGAAAGAAATCAGATTCTGCATTTGATGGATTTAGGTCTTCCATGTAGATTTTTGCTTTACTTGTTTTTGTGGGGAGGATGTTGTATTGCCAAAGTGAGTGATGAGGGAGTAGTAGCATACAGTTGTTAATCAAGGCTTGGGGCTTTTGCAGAGTGAAAGAATCCATGTTATAACAGTGCCGTGCAGCCTGATAAAAATTATTTGTGCCTGCTGGGTAGCATGGCTGAGAAAAATTGATCTTGTTCATCAAAGTGAGACTAAACACCACTACATTATGAGGAGGAAAGATTATGTACAACACACTCCCTGGCACGTGTTGGCAATGTGGACGGGCACTTGAATACAGGTGCACTGCTTGTGCAGAGCCTGCACCAAGCCAGGCAGAAAATTAACTAGCAAAATTAATTTATTTGTATATTAGTATTGATGCTGGTGGGAACTTATCAGAAAATTGATTGTTAGGAGCATGTGGAGCTTTTTTATTAACATTCTCTTTTCTAATGTAAAATATACACTAAAATAAAAATATGAAAAACCTAGTTCATCTTAGTAGGGGTTAACATGAAAAAGGTTACTTAAATGCTGACTCTTGCCTGTTTGCTACAGGAAGCAGGCCATATATTAGGATTTCACAGATATCTGTGTCACTTGCACCAGGAGCTTCTTGTTTGCAGCCAGTAAGGTGCAGCTGGAGTCTGATCTGAGGAAATTTTCACCTCTGTGGGGAACTCATGGGATTCTCTTCTATGCTGTATTTGGAAGTGTTGCCTTTGATGCATCCCTGTATTGTTCTTATGCAATGTCACTTGATAAAGATTAAACTGGAGGGGGGAAAAGTGCTAAATTCCTGGTGTCAGAATAAGCTAACTCTGCTGTTGGAGCCTCTTTCATGTACCTGAGACATGTGACCCAGGTATTTGCAGCAGGTGCAGTTGGGCTCATAGATTTTATCAAGATTGATGCATTAGTTTAAACAAGGAGTRGCTGTCATAGGAGCTAATCCTGTGGCCATACTTGTTGTACACAGCAGAAAATTTCAAACTGAGAGGCCTTTTCCTTTCTCCCCTCCCATCCCTGGTGTGGGATCTATCCTCAGGGAACAAGGGGATGCACTGCCAGGAGCTGCTGGCCTTGGAGTGAGTGTTASAGCAGAAGCAGCCGAGGTAGGGCAGGTTGTGGAGGGATGGCTGGAGCCAGGGAGCAGGGCAGGGATCTGTGGTTTCTGGGAGCAGCTTGCTGTGCAGGAAATCTCCATAGCCATGGCTCCTTTTATGTTCCTGCTCTGTCCTGCTCTGGCTCCCCTCRAGGCTGGAGCTGTAGAGATAGATCTGGCCTTGCTCCAGCCACTGTGTCTTGATTTCATTCCTTACTCTGCACCCAGCAGCAGCCTCTCTGTGCCCTCCTCCTGATATATCCTAGAGGTCAGTCTCTCTTCCTCTCCCCTTCCCAAATGGTTGTCTTGGCATGCTGCTTCCACGGGAGGGGATACTGGAGGGAGGAAGGTGTGCTGAGACCCAGCAGTTTGCAGTGAATACAACCAATGTTTAAACTACTCTTTAAAAATGTAACGTGCAAAGTACTGATTAGGATAAAAGCTGGCGTTCTTGTTGTCTAAACATAACTATTTTAACACCTAATCCCTTTGCAGAGCAGGTATGTGGAGTTTCCTAATCCCAAAGAATTTTCACTTCTGTTACATAATTGTCCAGCTTTGAGCTAAATGAGAAYGAGGTTTTGTCTCTCCTTCTCTCTTTCCTTCCCTCCCTCCCTCTTCTATGCCCCCACAAAATATTTTGCTATGAATTCTTGTTTGTAGACAAGCCAGACCATGTAGCTGTGGTGAGGCTTACTGAACAGGCTGCTGAGGAGATGCTTGGCTGAGGAACAGTAATAAAGATTGCACAGTGCACCCACTAATTCTTTGAAATGTTCTGAAACTAGAGCTTTGTCAACAGTTCCATTTATTTTTAAACAAAACATCCTTTCTGAAAATGGTGACAGCCCTGGGTTGCACCCACAAATCCTATTGCCATACTCTGGGAAAACAACAGGAATTGCTTTGGCAGCCCAGGCAGGACCATTTCTGTGTTGGTGTTGTACAGAAAGTCATGGCCTTCAAGACGAAGTGTGCAGGGCACAGGGGCTGCTGGCTCTGTGTGTAAGGTGAATGGCACTGCTCAGGAGGCAGGTGACAGGAAGGAAATGAAGGTTCTCAACACCAGAAGAAGAGGCCATTTCCCCCCCTGTAATAAATACATGGCCCTCTTTGAGTTAGCAAGGTTATGTGGATGTAGGTAATAAAAAGTGKCTCAGGAGTCATTAATTCTGAGGTACAAGTTTCCCTTTGATGCGTTAACTACTACAGACATGGAATGTTTGCTCTCTTTTTTCTTTTTTGCACTTGTTTCCAGCTCCTGCGCCAGCCTGACACCTCTCCATCCTTGCATCTGGTACTCTTTTATTTTGGCCTCGCTTGTGTTAGTGCATTGGCTGCCTCACCTCTGTTCGTCCTCAGGCTTCCCAGACTGTAACAAAACGTTTTCTACTGACACCATAAACTGCATGACTGCTGCCCCGCGCAGCGAAGTCTCTGTGCCCGCCCGCAGACGGGGCAGCAGGAGGTTTCTGTACTATAGTCTTGCACTCTAAATTTTAGACTTTTTAAGCAGGTGAAAAATAGAACTTTATTTTTAAATGAGGCACTTGTTCTGGGAATTCCTTTCTCGGCCCCGGTCTGGTTGGGGCTGTGGGACAGCGCTGAGGTGTGTGGGAAGGCACAGGACTGCTCCCACCCCTCGCTTTTCTTCGCAGGCACCAGAGAGGGGCAGGGGCGGCGGAAACCGCCCGGGAGACGGTTGCCAGAGGTGTGCCCGTGGTTTATTTGAAATAAATTGTGACTTTCTAACTTCGGCAGTGTCCCGGCTGTTCTTTTCGGTGGCACGGGAAGG